>CM076909.1:43128384-43391615 GCA_039519145.1 Kokia cookei
GACAAAGATCTAATATTTTTTTTCACCAAAAATAGACAACAGAAATGCGTGTGGAAATCAAAACCGGAAAATGGGTAGGGATTTCTCTCTCCTTTCTTTGAGGATTTCTTTTTCTTTTTCTTGGTATTGAAAAAGAAGCAGAAGGGTGCGCAGTGCGCATAGGGTTAGAGGGGGAGTAAAGAGAGTGGAGAGCGTTGCTGTTGGGATAAATTTTTGGATGGGAGTAATAAATATTAAGAAGCAAGGGTTAAAGTGGGATTAATTAATTAATTAATTAATTAAGGGGAGGATTATGATTAGGTGGGGTCCAGTGTTGAAAAGGAAAAAAAAATAGTAGGTTGACGTGTCAGAGAAAAGAAGAAAAGGAAAGACGGGTTTGATTGGGGGGAGGTTGTAATGGTCTGACAAGTGGGGTTCGTTACGTTTGTGGGGTTTCGAGACGACGAGACGGCGTGCTGCTACCTGTCTTTCACTTTTCAACCGTTGGCTTTCGGTGGTATAATCGATCGGATTATTAATTTATCGATTGGATTAAAAAATTTTAATTTAATCGAATTTAAGTTAATTTTAATAATTCATATCATTTTTTTATTTAATTAATTCAAAATTATTTTTTAAATGATATCTCGATTAATTTTCATTTTTATCTGTTCAAAAATCTTTGATTTTAATATAAAAAGATTAATGGAAAATAAATCAAAATAATTAATTAAACTTTTATAAAAGTTTTCATCCAATTGTTTACTCATTGTAATACGAGTTGCAAAGCCTAAAAAATCAAGCTTATGAACATGATGGATCAAATTTTCTTAAGGCTCAATAATGAGGTCGAAGACCAAGCAAATTCGAGTAAAATTGAACGATATCATTCAAGACTTCGTTATCAAGATTCTAGATGCGCACATGTTTGAAAAAGAAAATCAAGATTCACTTCCTTATTTTCAAGGAAATCAAGAAACCAAATCTTGATCCAAATTTACTGTTTCGGACAATTTCAAGAATAAAAAAAATCAAGATTTCAAATCTTGGAAATCTTGGTCCAAGAAATTTAATCTTGTAGCCAAGACGCATTGGATTTCATGTACAAGCTTGAACGAGCCAATTTTGAGAGCAAGCGGATCAAAAGATCAAGTTCTTGCACAACGGTCCATTAAGTTATCTATAAGATAATCCTAAAGTTTGGAAAATAATTTAATTGAATATCAGATCAAATTGTCAAAGTGACCCAAATTGTAAAATATTTAAATTTTAGATCCAATTTTATTTTAATAAGTAGATCATCATGTAAGAATTCAGTCGAAGGAGTCCATTTAACTCCTTTGGCCTAATTCTCAAGTCCATAGTTAGAATTATTTTGTTTTATTTTGTTAATAAAACTTATTTTGGGAGCCTATAAGTAGCATGACCATCCACCCTTATCTAGATACACTTTATTTTTATTTTTTTCGAGTTAATAATAAAATTTTTTGAGTTTTTCTTTAAAAATTGCTCTTGAATTTCTTTTAGAAGTTGTTTTAACAATCTTTTAGGTTGTGGCTTTTTCTTGCCAAGTTCTCTTTCTTGGAGAGGGAATTAGAGCCATTGAAGGGAGTTGTGGATTCTTAACGTTTCCAATCTTCTTAGGACGTCATCTTCTCTTTTCTATCATTGATATATTGTTTCTTGTTTAATTTAGTTTAATTCTTGTTGTTTTGGTTTGTTGATTTTATTGATTTCCGTTCTAGGTTTAAATTGTTTCAATAGGGACGTTCTACTACCTTTCTCCATCAAGAAACACATAAAAAATTAGAAGTTTCAATCTTTTCTTGTTGTTTAAATTATTATTGCACAAAACAATTTGTTTTTGTCTTTAAAATCACTTCTAACAAATCTATTTGCATTATATTTTTTCAGATAAGGTTGGGACGATTTCTTGAGATCCAAGGACAGTTTCTTTCATTCAAGAAACCCTAATTTCATTATCTATTGGATCCTTTACTAGCTAGTTCCTTCTTCTTTTATTTTGATTGCGTTTGATTCTTCTCTTGTCAATTAATCTACGTTCATTGTTTTCGTTTCAATTCACATTCGTCTAGAGCTTTAGGATAGATCCGCGACTTAGACAAGCTACGATATTGTTCTACATGCGTCCCTTATCACATTGATTAAAAAACCAATTAATAATTTTCGTTAATGGAAAATAATGTTGATCGATTTAACAATTAATAGTCACTATCATGAAAAAAGAAGTCATAAAAAATTAACACGTGCATGTCAAGTTAGTAATTTTAAAAAATATATATATAAAAAAGTATTTAATTTTTTATAAAAAAATGCACATCCATAATGAATCTAGATAAATGGATGCCAAATTCATTTAAATCTACACACTCATTTGTTTAAGTTCATTCGAGACGAACACAAAACAATAATAATTATTAATTATATATATATAACAACGAGGGATGAATATGGATTCATAAAACAATATTGATTATGTCTTAACTCAATTGATAGTATTGTTATTGTAACAATTAAGAGGACATGAGTTCTAACATGTTTAAGTATGTATTTTTCTCTGGGTTAAAGGTTTAAGAGTGTTATAGGTAAATGGTAGCATTGTATAAAAAAAATTGTAGATAACACAACAATTGATAAAATAGGAAACAAGAGTTTCTCTCTCTTTATATATACAAAATACGATGGAAAAACATTTTTTTAAAAATATAATTTACGAATATATTTAGAATAAACTACAAAAGTAATCATCTATGTATTATCTAAATCAGGTTTAGGTCACTAAACTTTAATTTTATTACGTTTTGGTCATTAAACTTTAATTTATCACATTTTGATCACTAATGTTATCGATTTATTATGTTTTGATCACGATGTCATTACTCAATGTTAATGATGTTATGAAAGTCTGACATGACAAAATTATGACGTTGATGTGTAATCCACATCATTGCCACATAATTAACACAATTTTTTTATTTTTAACCTTTTTATTATTTTTCTTTATTTTCTTTATTTTTTTTTCTTTCTTCTCAATAGTCTCACACGTCTCCCTTTTTTCTTTTTCTCCTTCCCGCTCCTTCCCTTCTTTTCTCTCTTCTTTATTTTCCATCTTCTCCTTCCTTTACAACCCTAGCTACCATCGTCAAACTTGCCATCAGAACTCTAATCAGCTGTTAAGAACAAGGAAGAATAATTAAAGAACAAAAGAAAATGGAGGATAATGATCTTCTGCTTTGAATAAAATTGAAGATATTAGGCTATTATGTAGTTTTACATAGTAACTAAAAATAGAAAATAAAGGAGTCTCTACTAACAACCAAATAAACTTAAACGGCTACAATATCCCATGAAAATAAGGATTTATTGAACAAACTTTGACCAACAAACTCTATCATTTCCTCCCTTAAACTGAAATGTCTAAAGCATTCAATTTATATCAATAACAATACAAACTCCCAAAAGCTTTCGTAACTTCAAGAACTAATCCAGCTTGAGAGGTTTAGTCATCACATCTGTCAATTGATCTTGTGAACCATAATGAACCAACTCCACGCTTCCATCATTTGTCAACTCTTAAAGAAAATGAAAATGCACATCTATATGTTTAGTACGACCATGCATTATTGGATTATTTGAGAGTGTAATTGCTAAGCTATTGTCACAGAAAATAGTGCTTGCTTCTTCTTGATTCTGACCCAACTTTCCTAATACTCTTCTCAACCATGCCGTTTGACATGCGTATGATACAGTAGCAATGAATTTAGCCTCTGTAGAAGATAAACTCACAATCGGTTATTTCTTAGAAGCCTATGATACTGCTTCTGAGCATAGAAGAAATACATATCCTAAAGTGCTCTTCCTATCTTCTACGCCTCTCTAGTCACTACCTGTGTAAGTAATATGTTTTTCATCTCTTCCCTTCTTGTAAAAGATCCCAAACTCAGTTGTACCCTTCAAATATCTCAATGCTCGTTTCACCACCTACAAATGTATCTTAGTAGGATTTTCCATATATATACTTAAAAGACTTACAACAAGCATCATGTCAGGTCAATGTTGCCATAAGATACATAAGAATACCCATGACTTGCTTATAATACATCTTATCCACTTTAACTCCTCCTTCTTCTTTTACAAGCTTGAACCCAAAGACAATTGGATTTTGAACTGGGTTACTTTTATCCATTCCAAATCGTTTTAACACCTCTAATGCATACTTAAATTGATTGATAAATATGCCATTAGTTTTTTGAAGAACTTCAAGACCAAGGAAATACCACATCCTCCTAAGATCTTTCATGTCAAACTCATGCTTCATAGAATCCTTGAACTCATTAATCATGAACTCATCATTTCTAGAAACAAGTAGATCATCAACATATACACTAACAATTACCACTTTACCATCTCGCCTTTTAATGAACAAAGTATGCTCATAAGTGCATTTTTTTGAAACTCTCCCTGATGAAGTAAGCTTCCACTCGACTGTACCATGCATGTGGTGCTTGCTTAGGCCCACAAAGCGTTTCCTTTAGCTTACTTACCTTTTGCTCATTTCCCTTATGGATGTAACCATTTGGCCCATTTGGCTGCTCCACAAAGACAATCTCATTCAATTCACCATGTTAAAAAGTAGACTTTACATCTAGCTGATGGATAGTCCATCCTCTTTGAGTTATTAATACTATAACTAACTGAATTGTTCCCATATGTGTAATAGGTGAGAAAACTTCAGTGTAATCTACTTCATGTTGTTGCGCATACCCCTTTACGATAAGCCTTGCATTTTATTTTTCAACCTCACCATTCTCACCATATTTAATCTTGTAAACTCATTTTACTATTACCTTCTTTGCTCCTTGAGGTAATACAGTCAATTCCCCAGTGTCATTTCTCTTTATTGCTTCCATTTCCACATCCATTGCTTTCCTCCATTTCTCACTTTTAACAGCATCTTCAAAATGCATAGGATCATCCGTTGCAGAAATGACCAAATACACTTCATTACCTTCTTTAGAAAGCCCTTCTCCAGTTACATAATCCCTCATCTAACTTGGTGGTTGCCTATTTCTTCCTCCATCTAAATTGTTATTTGTAGCCAAAGAATTTGAGGAAAAATTCTCTTTTTCTCCATCATCAACATCAAATTTAGATCCACTTCCATTTTCTTGTGGCTCAGTTTCAATCATTCTGCTTAAATCTTCATTGCATTCTAATTCAAAGTCGATTGTTTTCTCGTACTTTTTATCCTAATCCAAAATCTACTTTCTTCAAAAACAACATCTCTACTTATTATAATTTTTTGTGAATTTGGATCATAAAACCTATAAGCCTTTAACTCATCGCTGACACCTAATAATACATATCACAAGCTCTTATCATCTAACTTAGTTGTCTTATTATCAAACACATGAGCATGAGAAATGAAACCAAAAACACAAAAATACTCAACTGAAGGTTTGCCTCCACTCCAAGCTTCTTCTGGGGTTTTATCTTTAACTACAAGAGTTGGGCTTCAATTTAGTACATGGAAAGTCCAACTTATTACTTTAGGCCAGAAGGTTTTGAGAACTTTCTTTCTTGAGAGCATGTTGTGAACCATATTCATAATTGTCCTGTTCTTATGCTCCGTGACTTTATTTTGTTTGGTGTATATGCAACTGTCAATTGTCTTTGAATATCATGATCATCACAAAATTTTTTGAATTCTTGTGACATAAACTCTCTACCTCGATCAATGCGTAAACATTTGATAGTTGAAAATGTTTCTTTATCAACATGAATTTTAAAAATTTTAAAGATAGCAAAGGCTTCTGCCTTTTCTGTGAGAAAATAAACCTAAATTTTTCTACTAAAATCACCAATGAAAGTGATTAGCTACCTCTTTTCACTATTAGAATTGGGCTTAATTGGTCCAAAAATGTCAACATGAATTAACTGCAGGATTTATATTGCTCTCGAAGTGCTTTTCTTTGGAAATGAGGCTCTTTATTGCTTTCCCACCATACAATAATTACACAGCTTTGAAGGAGACTCCAATCCTAGTAACCCATTCACCATCTTCTTTTCTTGAAGTGTCTTTAGTTCCTTGTAGCTCAAGTGTCCATATTTACGATGCCAAAGCTGACCTTTTCTTCTGTAGTTATTTTGAAATAGTTGGACATTGTGGATTGAGAGGCTGCATGTAATATGAACATTCGACTCCTAAACATCTTCGTATCCACGATTAAACCTTTCTTTAAATGATACACTTTGCATCTGTCATGTTGAAACAAAATGGCCAACCCTTTTTCCTGTAACTACCCAATGCTCAATAAATTATTTTTTAGTTTGGCACATAAAACACCCTTGTGATTACCTACACCATCCCATCCACTTGCAGCCTTACATTACCCCTTTTGATTACAACCATGCTTGTGTTGTTGCCAAGCTTCACCGTATCTTTAAAATTTTTATCAAAATCTAAGAAGTACTATTTCTTTCCACATATATGATTGCTACATCATGAATCAAGAAACCAAGTATTTTCTCTATTAGTAATTTATGTATTAAAAAAGCCATCAATAACATCTCCTCTTTAATCTATGCATAATTCGCTTCTTTACTAGAATATTCTCATTGAAAATGTTCTAACTTGTGACATCTTTAACATTCTACCGCGGCTCTATCAAAACTATGCCTGCCTTATCCTCTTCTTTTACCTCTGAAGCCACCACGACCTCTAGCCCAGCCACTAGAACGATCTCCATGAGTGATCTTCAGAGCATGTTCTTCATCATCATGAGATCCCATACGTTGTTCATGCACAAGCAAGTTGCTTTGCAATTTATCAATGGTTAGGATACTAGTATCTCGAGACTCCTTAATACTACAAACAACATAATTGAACTTGCTAGTCATGGATCTCAAAATCTTTTGAACAATAGTACCATCCTCCATAACCTCACTATTAGCCTTCATATTATTAACTATGATGAGTTCGAGCAAAAAACTCATTAACAAATTCCCTTACTTTCATATGAAGAATTTCAAATTATGAGCAAAGAACTTACAGATGTGTACGTGTGACTCGTGTTATGCCTTGATATTTTTTCTTCATGGAATCCCATATGCTCTTTATTGTATCCTTGTTAAGAATCATCTCCAGAATTGTATAATCCAAAGCCTAAAACAAATAGTTCTTGGTTTCCAAATCTTTTAGTTTTTTTTATCTTCAATGCTCATTTTCTGTACACCAGTTTCATCTTTCGCTGCAACAGGAATGCCATTCTCCATAAGCATTGCCTGGTGATTATAATGCCCATCAAACTTTGAAACTGTTGGTTACACAAATGATCCCTCTATTGCCATAGTTTAAGAAGATTGCAGTGTCTAAATGAACTAGGCTCTTTAATGGCGCTGATACCAAATGTTAAGAACAAGGAAGAATAATTAAAGAACAAAAGAAATAGAGAAGAATGATCTTCTGCGTTTAATAAAACTGAAAATACTAGGCTATTATATAGTCTTACATAGCAACTAAAAAATAAAAAATAAAGGAGTCACTACTAACAACCAAATAAACTTAAACATCTAAAATATCCCTTGAAAATAGGTTTTATTGAACAAACTTTGACAAACAAACTCCATTAGAGGCTACCGAAATAAAGATCTCTTTCTCATCTACCCTTCTCTTGGTTTAGAGCTTTCAAAAACATCTCAAAAAATATCCTTAACTTTTAGACTACCCAAGCCCAGATCTCCTTCACTAGTCATTAGATCAACCCGATTTTATGATATGTACTCTTCCTTACCAATACATCCTTCCGGACCATTGGGATTGGCGAGCAAGTCGCTAGAGTAGCTTCAACCTCTTAACCTAAATTTGACCCTCCTTTTTTCCTCTAATTTTCTGTTCTTTTTTACACCATTTTCTTTGTTGCAAGTCTTGTCTTTGGCTCTCTATTATTTTTTGGGACTTATTTACTATTATTTGCTTGGGTTCTTGATTGATTTGTATATGGGTTTATTTGGTGAAGGGATAATGTTGTTGGGGTTTTTCATGGACGAGGTTATGGTAATGGTAAAGGTGTTAGTGGACGAGATAAAGATGATGTGTAAGGGTTGGTGTCATTGGATGCTTTGTTGTGAGGGAAAACTAAAAAGGGATCGAGAGAGGGTAGTAGTGTGGGGCTCTCATTAATCAGAGTTGGGGTTGGTTGCTAAAGACGAGAGGGGTGTGAACAAAAGCATAAGAAGAAAAAAAAATAAACAAAGGAAAAAATAAAGTAAAAAAGAAAAAGAGATAAAAATAAAATGTGTAAATTATGTGGAGATGATGTGGATGTTGGAAATAGTAGATTGTAAATTCATCATTATTCATGAGCACTTATTAGAAAGTAATGATTCATTTAATAGATAAATTTGATTTCCATAGGACATGTTTTTCTAAGAATCATGTCCAATGGTAATAAAATGTAAACGATTGCGACTCTTCAAAATAGTTTCCACTGAGTGTATATAAATAGAGGGGCTATGGTGCTCACAAAGTACATTTTTAACAATCAATCCAGTTTTAGAAATTAGAGTAAGAGTTAGGGAATTCCTCGATTTTCTAATAAAAGGAAATTCAAAAGCTTCATTATATCTCGAGTGGACCTTTGTCTTAACCCTCTAGCAACTTTCTGTGGGGGCAAATAATTCTATTTGAGAAACATCACCCACACGTCGAAGTCTATTGTTTAATTCAATATTGTCTCCGGATCTATCTTCTCCACTCAAATACCTCAACAATCAAAGAGAACTATATTGAAGATGTCTGTTGAAACCATTTTTTTGAAAAAAGTCCAGAATTTTGTTTTATGATCGAAAATGGAGTCGCCACCAATCTTTTTTTAATTAGGTGTGATCGGATCACCTCGAAATATATTCATTTTAATAAAATGTTAAAAGTTATTAAAATGATGACTTTTGACCTATGGAATCAGAAAATAGGTTCGGGCGTCGGTTACGTATGAGGAAGGATTAACACTCTCATACGCCCAAAATTGGTACCTAGTCGATTATTTAATGTCTTAATTGTTGAAAATTAGAAAACTCGAAAATAATTTAAAATGCGATCCATACATGTGTGAATGAGATGTTTTATCTAAAAATCAAACTTTTGCAAAGAAAGCCCATTTATTTTGAATCAATCGAGAAAAATTATGTCCAATAAGTTAGGGCACAACATTCTCGAATCTTCAAAAATAAAGAACATTTATCAATTTAAATAAGATGTTAATTACTTATGTTCAAAGAAAAAATCATACCCAACACATTATGGCACAAGTTTTCAAGTCCCCTAAAATAAAAGAGTATTGACCATTTATCGACTTTAAATAGGATACTCAATTATTTAAGTTCAAAGAAAAATCGTACCCAACACGTTAGGGTACAATTTCTCAATTTATCTAAAATAAAAGAATATTGCCTTGATTTTTTTAAAACAATTTATGTATTTTAAAAAACTATATACAATTTATTTTGTTAAAATGTTTTATAAAAGATGGATAAAAATTCATTTAATTTACAAAAAATGACAAAATTTAAAATGGCATAAAAACAAATAAAAATAACACCCAAATGTTAAATGCAAATTAAATACGAAGCTTAAATGAATAATAAAATGATTTGAGGATTAAATAAATAGAAAATAAAATGAAAGATTAAGATTTAAGAAAAATAAAATAAAAGGACTTAATTTTTAAAAAATAACCAAAAAAAACTTTAAAAAGGAATAAAATGATTTAATTAAAAAACCTAATAAAAAGGTTAAATTTTTTAAATAGAATAAAAAAAATTAATTTTTTTAAAATAAAATGATTTAATTAAAAAAATTATAATAAAAGGGTTTAATTTAAAAAGGAAATAAACTACGAAAGGGTTAAATTGAAACTTAAAATAAAATTTTCAAGCACAAAATAGAAATGAAAAAAAGATAAAAAAAAAAAATAAGGGTTAAATTAAAATTAAAAAAAAGTTTAAAGTAAAAAATAATAAAAAAGAAATATTCAGGGTCAAATCCAAATATTAGAAAAGTATAAGGACCTTGTGGGCAAATTACCCAATACTTGACACGTGTCACCTTTAGGGAGGTTCGCGATTGAGAGATTAAACTGTAAACAAGATAAAATTTAAGGTCAAATTCGAAAATAGTTAAAAATAAGTAAAATGACTAAATTAAAACAAAGGAAATATGAGGAAGGACTAAGGGCATAAATAGCCCATTAGTAAAAAACACGCGGACCCTTAGTAGGTTCGGATCCGGTTGGATTGGGGCATCCAAAACGACACCATTTTGACAACTAGACATTAACACCAAAACGACGCCGTATAGATCGGCTATAAAAGGTAAATTTTTTTGAAAAATTTTCATTCCTTAGTCTTTTCTAAAAAAAAAAACCTCTCAAAACCTCTCTTTTCTTCAACCTATCCCACCACCGAACTTAAGGGGTTTGCCGTGTGCTCCACTACGACCACTGGTCATTGGCAACGGTGACCGCCGTCCCTGGTGGTCAAAAAAAAAAACCCTTTTGAACCCTTTGACCCTTGAAAGCCTAGATCTAAGACCGTTTTCTCCAAAAAACGACTTCAAACCCCTCGAACGCCCTTGGAACCCTACGGTTTCCTTGTGTTTTTCTAAGGGAGTTTACTTCGTCCCTCCGACGACGTTCGAAGAATTCTGATGGGGACAAAATCCCTTCACAACAGCGACGCATAAAGTGATTAAGGGTAACCTTAAACCTTATCTTTTCCCTCTTTTATTTTTATATTTTCAAACTAAAAAATATGAAAGAAACAAGTATATGTATTTTGAAACTAAAACATAGAAACAGTAGGCTTCTTTGAAATTTTCTGGGATTTTTATTGCTCAATATCTGTTTGATTTTACAAAATGGTTTAGGGCTCTTTATAACCTCTTCACAATATTTTTTTATTTCTTGTTCTTTGTCTTCTTGCAAGTGACGTGGTGGTCATAGGCGATGGCAGAAAAGAGGTCAGGCCCCGAGGCGTAGGTGCCCGCTAAATGTGGCAGCTGACATGGCATGGGAGGAGTGGTGGTAGAAGCTTGAGAAATTAGGGTTTCCTAATTTCTTTAAGTTTTGGGCTTTAGTTTTGCATTGGGTTAGAATTTAGATTGAGATTGTAATTGGGTTGAGATTTAGTGCATTTTAGGTAGTGGTTTAATTTTGTAAATGGACTATTGGGTTTAATGGACTTTAAATTTTGTTTATTTATTTTGTTTTTTTGGTTTTGGTTTATTTTGTACTGGGCTGGTCAAAATTGGGCCTCTACAATGGCGACGGAGGCTACCACCACATTCAAAGTAATGAACAAGGAGTTTGTGAAACTTGACCGCTTCAATCACTGGAAGTACAAGATGTTGTTCCTTCTTATTGTCTTGAATGTGACGTACGTTCTAGATCCAAACCTACAACCCATAGAGGATCTTGTCCTTAATGCAAACCTCGAGGAAATTGTGAAAGTGGCCAAACTCAAGAAGAAATGTGAGGAAGACAATTTCACATGTCATGGACACATCCTCAACACCTTGTCCGATTGATTATAATGATCTCTACATGTCGGGGTAATCCCCGGTGGAAATATGAAAAGCTCTTGAAGAGAAATACAATATCGACAAGGTACTGATAAATTTTTAATGATGAAATATTTCGAGTTCAAAATGCTTAATGGTATCCTAATCATGGATCAAGTCCATAAACTACAAGTTCTTGTAAGCAGGCTTCATGACTTGAAAGTTGTTATTCCAAAATTGTTACAAGTCGAGACTATCATCTCGAAGTTACCCTCATCTTGGAACAATTATCGGAAGAAACTTCTGCATATGACAAATGACTTTACTGTGGAGAAAATACTAAGGCATTTGCGTATTGAAGAGGAAACTCGGAAACGTGATGCGGTGTATCTTCCCAAAGTTTTAAAGTGAACCATGTGAACGAGTCCAAGAACTCTCGAAATGGTAAGCGAAAGGCCATCTCCAAGACCAAGGACGTACAAGACAAGAAGAAAAAATCTCACAATTATTATAATTACAATAAGAAAGGACACTACATTAAGGATTGCAACTTCTCAAAAAGAAGCAAGATTCCACAAGTTCCAATGTCAATATGGTGGAGGACATGGACTTAGTGGCCATGGTTATGGAAGGGATTGAGAGTTTGGAGAGTGGTATGATTACTAAACTCAACAAAGCCATGATCGATAAGTCTTATAATTAGTGGCTCGACTCTGGAGCTACTGTCCATGTGTGTAATGACTGAAAACAATTTAAGAGTTATGAACTAGTGGCAAATTGTGAACTCCTTATGGAAACTATCAATCAGTTAAGGTGCTTGGTCAAGGGACGATGGAACTCAACTTCACATCTGGGAATAAATTGACTTTGATCAATGTGTTGCATGTTCCTGATGTGAGAAAGAATTTAGTGTCGGCAAGTCTTCTGTGTAATAAGGGGTTCAAGTTAATCTTGGAATTCAATAAGTTTGTCTTGCTTAAGGGTGATATATATGTAGGAAAAGGATATTATAACAAGGGTATGTTCAAGTTGAGCATTGATATGAATAAAGTCAATTCTTTTGGTTATATTGTTGAATCTTATCCTTTATGGCATGCATGTTTAGCACATTTTAATTTTAAAGCTTTACAATATATTCAAAAGAATGGTTATATCAATCTAAGTAATGATGAGTTTGTGGATAAATGTGAAGTTTTCATTCAATAAAAAATTACCAAGAAACCAATTCCTAATAAGTGTTAAAGGAAATCACAAGTGTTAGATTTAATCGATTCGGATGTTTGTGAATTAAATGGAACTCTAACAAGAGGTGGAAAACGATATATTTTATCACTTTTATATATGACTTATCTAGATTTAGTTATGAGTATCTCATGAAAAGTAAAGACGAGGCTTTTGATATGTTTAAATGTTTTAAAAATGAGGTTGAAAATTTGTTTAGTAAGAAAATCAAAGTGCTTCGTAGTGATAAAGGTGGTGAATATTTTTCAAATGAATTTAATGTATTTTTTGAGGAACAAGGTGTGGTACATGAGTGTTTCACGTCTTATACTTCACAACAAAATGGTTTGGTAGAAAGAAAGAACCGTACTTTAATGGATATGGTTAACTCGATATTGTTAAATGCTAAACTTCCATATAATCTATGTGGTGAAGCATTTTTGACTGCATGTTATATCCTTAATAGAATACCACCGAGAAAGTTCAGAGTATCTCCATATGTGTTATGAGAAGGTCGAATGCTAAACTTAGATTATTTCAAATTGTAGGGGTGTTTGGCTTACTATAAAGTTCTCGATCAATGGAGAACAAAATTAGGACCAAGAGCTGTCAATGGTGCATTCGTTGGATATGCCCAACACTTTAAGGCTTATCGTGTTCTTGACTTAGTGTCAAATACAATAATTGAAACAAGAGATGTTGTATTCATTGAAAATAAAGTTTTCATGACTCAACGAATTCAGAAAAAGAATATCAACCAATGATCTCAAGTGATCAAACCAAAAGAAGTCTTTATGACAATAAGGATACGAAGCTGAGGAAATGTCAAAAAGTGTAACTCCTAAAAAATTTGAACTTTACTTCTTAAGTTGCGTTAATGAAAATATGTCTGCTTTTGTGGTTATGTGTTTTGTTTTCTCATTTGAGATTTGAGGTTCGAGTCGCATAATTTTTGGAACCGCTGTTAATTTTCGTTATTTGAATCTATAACTTAGGACTTCTTACTTAAGTCTATTTTTGTGTAATATGTGTCAAAGTTGAGCTGACCGCCTCCGAATGTACACCCGTTCGGTGTGTATTTTAGGGCTTCTGCAAGTATACGAGTCGAGTTGTAATATATTTATAACGAAGTAAGAGTACTCAGAGGATCGGACCCAAGGGAGGCTGAGCAATAGTAATTTAAATCTCTACAAGGAAAAGAAGTAATTAATACTCTCTTTAAGGTTATAAAACGAAAATAAAATAGAAGAGTTTTGGGTTTTAATTTAAAGAACATAAAAATAAAGAAAATAAAGCAAGGGAAAGAGATGTGAAAATTCGATAAAGGGATTTATAGGGGATTAGCTAGCTTCAATATGGGTTCTTTAATCATCGATTTTGGGGATTTTTCTTCAATCAATTAGTCGCTACCCTAATAGGATCTTTCGATCTTCCACCAACATAACGAGTCAACAAAGATTACTTATTTTTCGATGTCATAGTCTAGATTGGTTTGGGGTAAAGGTGTTCACGAATGGGTGATACCAATTTTGAGTTAATTCCTGCCTAAATGACTTCCTAAGGTTGTCAGGCCTAGGGTTTGTTTCACGTTCTTCCTTTCCCAAAAAATTGATCCGTTGAAAATACTTGTATACAATAATTAAATAATCATACTTCCACTCCCTAATCCCCCACAATGGGATTAGCTCATCATGATTTCTTTAGACATCATAAAATCAATAATATAAATAAACATGAAATTTAAGATTGAATATATGAAGTGAAAGAAACTAAGAATTTGTATAGCAATATGTTGGGACGAATCCACGATCATTTATGCGAATTTTACAAATCTTGTTTCCTCAAAACGGAAATGAAATAACAATAGAAATGAAAAGTACTAAAACTAAATACAAAGGAAATTAAATGCTAAGCAGAAGATGTGTAAACCTAAGTGCTAGAGGGCCCTATTTATAGCCTTTGGAAGACCATTTTCCTTAACCCTAGGTCAGCTGTTGTTCTTCGTGTTTAAGTGTCATTGTAAAGATCAAAATGCCCTTCACTTGATGTTATTTTTGTGTTCAGGAGTCAATGTCGTGACACACAAGAGCCTTGTCGCGATAATAAGATAGTTTACTCCTTTGGCATGTTTCCCAAGCGTTGTCGTGACACATAATGCCTGTGTTGCGACATAGAAGATAGCTTCTATATTCTTCAGGTCTGGTCCCTATGTTGAGACACTGATCATCTGTGTTGTGACATAATGACCAGCTTTGTGTTCGTTCGTCTTCGAAAGGTCTCTTGCACACTTGCAAAGTTTGTTAGCTAACCCTTAGGCCTTACTCGGCCTTAAAGTCAATAAAAAACACCTTTTTACAGTTTTTATGCATTTTATTCAACATATGGAAACTAAACTAAATCCTAAGTAAACCTAAGGAAAATGCTTAATTTCGAGTTCCTAAAATACGAAAACTAGTTTAATCTGCTAGGTTGAAATACCACAGATGAAACTCCCCTACACTTAAGTCATTGCTTGTCCTCAAGCAAACAAAAACAAAATAAAGTGAAAGAGAGGAAAACAAAGGAGCTTGAACATATATTGATTCAAAATTGGAATGGAGGAAGCGAGAAAAGGATCAAATTCAAGTTGTCGACTCGAAGACAGAAAGATTTGGATATGAACTAAAAGATGAAATAAACAAATTTAGAAATTAAAAAAAAAAAGAAAAACAGTAAAAGAAGAAATTGAAGAACTAATAATAAATAAATAAATATATGAAAGTTAAAAGTGGAAGATGAAACGAGTAAACTGATGATTATGAATGATAGAAGGATAAATATCCAGTTAAACCCTTTGAGATTTAAATCCCAACAAAATCAACTAATGGCTCTAATCAACCCTCCAAGAAATAATTCTTGGCAAATTGAAGGGTGAAGAATGGATTCCCATGACTCCTTAAAGAAAATCGAGAAGAAAATTGAGAAGAAAACTACTTCTAAAAATCATAAGAAAGAAATCTTGCACAAAGAAATAAACTCCCAGAGTTAAAAACTTTATTGATGAAAACTTGTCTGTTTAATAAACAATGAAGAAGCCTTTATATAGGCTAGCTAGGTACATCCAAATAAAACTCTAAAGTATACTAAAAGTCTAATTAATCTAAATAAGAAGTAGTTTTTAAACAAAACTCTCTTGTTGACATAAACTCCTAAATAACTTAAAATACTTAATAATTATAAAAAAATTTGTAGTAAAAAATAATAAAATAATTAGAGTTGATAAATACAATATTGGGCTTACATATAATAAAAATTAAGCCTAAAACCCGAACCCAATATGAAACACTTAAGCTTATAGGGTTGATTGGGGTCCTTGAAGGGAAACGCCTTAGCTTGTTAATATTTTCCACATGAGCTTGTCATCATATATTGAGAGTTTGTGTCCATGAACAAAATTAGTCCCTTTTATTTCATCCTTGCTTCAAAATCCATCGTCTTGAAGTTTCAACTCTTCTTCTTGAATGTTTTTCGTGATAAAGTCTTGAACGAATAAATGGAGTTTTTACTTTTGCTGCTTGGATTTGGATATTGTGATTGGTCCTTGAGGAAACCTAAGCCCATCGCTATTATGACCATTGAATTGGACTGAGTTGCTCGTATCATATATCACACAAGGATTGGGTTCACAACATTTACTCTAAGCATTATATATTTTCTAATAATTTCAACATGATGAGCAAGTAACCTTACCATTTTTCATTTGATAACATCTAAGTTTAGTAAGTTACAAAAGATACAAATATCAAGATTTTATTGATATAACTCCATTAATGATGAACATAAGTACTTTAATTATCCTAGTAGAATATAAATAGTTATATTAGAATTATATAATGCCATATTCATTCATGCATAAAGTTGTTTAGGTCATATAGGTCTTTTCGGCTTGTAACGTTCTGAGGCTTAGGACAGGTATGAAGTTCACAAAGAATAATAAGCACAAAATGTTACAAACATGAAAATAGTTTTGCACATTGTATTGTTCCCTATTCTTCCCCCTTTAGCATCTCATTGACTCTCATCACCTTATTTCTCCTTCTCTGACCTTTTTTTTTTCTCTCCAGTTAGGAAATCTCAGTATGGTCTAATCCCTTTAGCTAGCCTACGAGTATTTTTTATTTCTTCAATAATTTTTTCTTTCTTTCTTTCTTCTTTTCTTGCTTTTGTGACTTTGTCACTTCATACTTTTCTCACTCAATATTTTTTCTTTGTTTGTTTCTACTCATTTCTTCTTTTGCATTTTTTTTGTTTTCATTTTTCTAGCTATTTCTACTTCTCCTTAATGTGTCTACTTACCCTCAATACATATGACCATACGTCTATAATCGTGCAAATTCAGACCAAAGAAAAAGAGTAAACACAAATTGACTTTTCTAGGCTTAATGGTTTGTAATGTGGTTCATTAAGAAGGGTCAATAAACTCAAAAGCGGGTACTAAATGGAAAATTAGAATAAAGTTTATCTTTTTGGCTCTAAATGTATCCAAACAAAGCCTTAGGTCATCCCTAAACATCTCAATATGTACAAATATCAATTTAATCACATAATCCCAAAATTACTATTTATCATATATTATTGCATGCTGGTTTCCTCATATTGTTCATATCATTTGGTACAAATAGCATCTCTTTATCTATATTTAGTGTATCCTATAGAACTTAGTATTTTCATGCTCAAAAGTTTAAAAACTACTCATCATCATGCCAAATTTTTTAAAAGATACAATCAACCTATTGTACATTCTCCTAACCAATCACTTGAATTTCTACAAGGTCAAGCACACAACAAAACATATAAAAACATAAATAAAAGCAAAAATAATCAACAAAAATGAAAATTAACACAAAAATTTCTATGTTACTCGGCACTTTAGAAAACACATTGTCCTTAATGTGTAGGCCCTAAAAGTAAGGATCGAAGTTACCCGATTGATCGTGAAAAGCTCTTCTACTAATGGTGGGTTCCTTCACCTTTTTTCGTGAATAGCTCCAAATGTTGTGTCTCCATCATGTGGGGTTCCTACATAAAAATTACGAAAAATGCATGCAAAAAATAACTCTAATATTACTCCTACCTACTAATAAGTAAGTATTTAAAACAAAAAACCAAATTATCCAAAGTACTAGTCTTTAAAAAGAAATACAAAAAAATAAATCTTCCTCCATCTCATCCTCATCCTCCTCCTTTTCACTTTCTTCTCCACCTTCATCCTCCTCCTCATCATGTTTTTCGCTTGTTGGCCCAAACATATCCGTTGTGTAGTTAGGGACTCGAGTATTGTTTGTCAAGCAAATTCTTGGAACAATGGCCTCGATTCTTGCATCCACTGTATCATCCAATCGAGTTTTGGGACCAACCCTTTGTAATGAAGCCAGTGTGGCCGCTATTTCTTGTTGTCTTTTCTTCCCTTCTTTAATTTGTTTAGCACGAAGCTCCACATACTATTGGAAGAGAGTATCACCAATAATGCTCTTTGATGGCTTCAAAGACTGCTTAGTAGATGCCATGGGCACTCCTGCCCTTTTGCACAAAGCCGTGACTAAGTGAGGGAAAGAAGACTCCCACTCTTTGGCTTCTCACATACCTACTCAGGTTATGGTGGATCTATTTCCCTATACAAACCTGCTTTTTCTACAAAATTACAAACAATAATACTGCTCGAAAAGCATTAACTTTAGAAACATTCAAAGAAACAATGTGAGTGCATACAAATTGAACCTATATTTTGGTTTCTAAAAACATGATAGCTTGGTTAAATGAAGTAGGAACACTAGTGCCTAGCCTAAATTTCAATTTACCACTTCCCTCAGTAAGATAATTTTTTAACATTGTCCATATCTATGTCTTTAAAATATTTTAAGTTAGTTTGATCTAAGAAATCTTGTTCATAGTATGGAGCATCAAAGAATTTGCAAATAAGTTTAGGGTTTACTTTAACACTAGTTCCTCTCACCACCATTGTATCCCTTGTAATTTCATCAGTAGTTCTAGAGATATAATCTCTTAGAGAAGCATAGAATTCTTGAACTACTGGGATTACTGCTGGTTCTTTGTGGATTGTCCAAAATCATTCCCACCTATGATACCTAACTAGTGGTGGTGTGTCGTTGGGAGCACCAAATATAACCTATCCCTAAAAATATTAAAAATAATAGTAAAAGGGAAGTAGGATCAAATCCTTAGGGAGTGGAATGTTGTAGAATATTGTATGTCGAGATCCTAGGCGTAAGTCATGCCTAGGAAAAGTGTCTGACCTGGAGAAATAAATAAGTAAAGAGAATTAAAAAGAACGAATGATTGAAGGGTTGAAATAATTGAAATTGCAGAAAAGTAAACAGAGTTGAGAAAAGAAGGGTTTTATTGATTTTGAGAGTTCCAACCTTCAGTTATCTTAATTCCTCCTTTTTTGAATCATAGACTTTAGATGTTTCTTCTCATGACTGAATAAGCTAGTTATAGTGGAAGAGGACGCCTATAACCATTAGCTCTAACTATAGCTTATTAGAAGAACTTGACTCTAGCTAACCGTCACACCAGTAGGACCGTTTTACACTAGATTATCTCTTCTCAATGACGAATGCCACACCATTTTGTCTCTTTGGCTCGACAACCTTTGACACAGTAAGTTAGCGAACCAACTGTACAACCTTCTCAAAACACAGAAAGTGACCAACTTCATGTAGAATGAAAATATTACTTTTGAAGGGACATGGATGGAAGTGTTAGTCTTGTAATGAGGAGAAGTGATAAATACTCGGTTGAGAAGGGTTAAGTGCGAGTTCTAAGCGTCATGAACTTTTTTGGAGGAATTTTGATAACCTTCGGCTAGAAGGACTTTAGTTGCTCATGCTTTTTGGGACAAAACACAAGCTTAATGAAAATAAAATTTTTATTAAAAGAAACGACTAGAATTTTTGGAAGATGAAGGATTTTATAGAAAATTGGAAGTGAATAATTCATATCACTCCATCCCTATTTATAATACATAGAAATCCCTAGTTGGATCCAAATTAAATTCTAAAAAGATAATTAGAATTAAATCTAAACAATAATTCCCTAGTTGAATCCAAATTAAACTCTAAATTATAAAACCTTAAAGATAAATTAAGATTATATATAAACAATATAATAATAATCCTAAAAAATAGAGTTTAAATTTAAATAAAGTCTTATGTCTAATAAATCTCTTCCCAAGTCTTCCACACTTTCACACTTTTGGTACTTTCTCTTCCACATTCACGCTTTTTGCCCCAAAATTTCTTTTTATCTCCAATTCAGTCCTTACAAGATAAAAGAATCATAAATAGCCCAAATTAGTAGGATCATACTATATATATATATATATAATTAACATTGAAAAGTATGTCACTTTTAAGCATTATCATATTCCCTACTACATAGCCCATACTTGCCCTCAAGTGTGGTTCCTAATCCGTTAAGTAATTTAAATTTTACCATGGAAAGAAGTATCACTCCAAAGTTTTACAAACAATTAAGCATAATGCATATGAAAATAAAAAGAACCTTTAGCTTGATGTAAGTAAAATCGAAGAAGTACTCCAATTTGAACACACAAAAATTAAATTGACTTGAATAATTTCATGAAAGTAAGGTAATGTACTAAACTTACCAAGACACCTATTTGTTCACCTTTAGTCTCCCAATTTAACTCTCTTCCTTTTATTTTGTCGAGTTTCTTTTATTTTTCCCTTTTTTTCTCTTAAGAATATATTGACCCTTTTGATGTGAAATGAAATGACAACCCAAGCACTCCATCCCGGTTACTCAACCCAACACACTCTTAATTCATTTTTTTATTTCCATAATTTCGGTTAACGAAGATTTACCTAACACATCACACAACCTTTTTACGTGAAGTAGGAAGACAACCCAAACACCCTACCTCAGTTACTCATTCAATCACGTTTTAAGCTATGCTCATAACCACAAAATTTTCAAAGTTTTTTTATTTCCTTTTTTTCAGACAAAGAATTTTAATTTTGGAGGACTAGGCAAAACAATCAAGTTTCAAACATAAGTTTTGACAACTAACTAACAATCATGAAAATAAATTTAGCATTCATCCGAATTGAATGTTCTCTTTGCACTTAGACTCAATTGACTTTACCATAAACAAGATAGGGTTATCTTCATTAATCATAATTATGTCTGCCTAATAGAAATAAAACAGTGGAGATGAAATCAATCATAGAAAAATCATAACTAACTTAGTAAATAAGAAGCATGCTCATGGGCAAAACAGTGGGCAATTCGTGGGGCAAAATCTTGGGCATGAAAAGTGACAAGATATACTAAAAAAATAAATGTGGGCAAAACAAACAGAAAGCAGCAGCAGCAACAATAAACACACAACACCAAAAATAGCAGATAAAAAGAGCAAAAATAATGAGGAACGTCTCTCTCTACTTAAAACACATTGCCTTCAATGTGAAGAAAAATATGAAAAGAAAAGGGTTTAGAATACTCCCCATGTCACTTTTTTAATCCTAAGTGACCTATTTTGCATAGTATTGCAAACATGCTCTTATCTTTACATTTTGTTGGCATCCTTCGCTGCAACACCACAGATACACTCTCGCCAACAAATACCTTTTCATTCCTAGTCAATTTTTGCTTGTTGGTGCAGAGCTCCTTAAGGAACTTGGCATACCGTGGAATTTGTTTAATGACATCCAACAACGGTATGTTTACCTCGACTTTTCTGAATGTTTTGAGGATCTCTTTTTCCTTCTTACCTCTCTCATCTTGTTTCAATCGTCCTGGAAAAGAGGGTTGAATTTTGGGTAATGAGGGTTTCATTCAGACCTGTTCATCATTCTCCTACTTTTCTTGGGGGGAAATCTTGATCAAGATTCTTGTCAGGATTTGGTTCTAGTTCTTTCCCACTTCGTAGCATCACTGCATTTGCGTTTTGTCTTGGGTAGGTTCTGTTTGTGACGACAGCCTTCCCTGTGCGTTTAATTTCTCAATTGACGTGATCAACTCTTTTATAGATGCCTCTGTTCTCTTTTGAAAATCAATAGTTTGCTGTTGGAAATCAAGCACATTAGCTGCTAATTTATTTACTATGGTTTCTAGAGAAGTACATGAATTTTGCACTTGTTGTGGGAACTGGTTTTGGTTTGGCTGGTTATAACGTAGATTTGCCCCACAACTCAAGTTAGGATGGTCTTTCCATCCTGAGTTGTATGTATTAGCGTAAGGGTCATATCGCCTTTGGTGTGATCTAGGGAAGTTTCCCAAAGCATCTAATTGGGCTATAGAATCATCATACAAACTAGGGCATGTGATCGTGCTATGAACGTCACAGCAACAATGTGCAAGCGTACACTATCGATGCAAGTAGTAGACAGCTGTGAATCTGTCAAATATAGATCCCACGAGGATGGCTGTCTTCTGTCTATTAATGTTAGTGCAATTAAAATGTGATAATTTGTGATAATAGTTGTCGGAGCAATAATGTAGAATTAAAGATAAATTGCAATAATAATGAAATGAGGTCCCCAATGTGGATAGTCAGTAGAATACTAAGTATGGCTCAGAAGGTGTAAAATACTAGGTGATTGTCGCTGCAAATAAGCACAATGAATGTCTTACCAAACTTGACTTCTCTAATAAATCTAAGACTTAAACATGCACACTAACCACACCTTCTAGTGCTGGCAATGCAACATATTCAAGAACAAGTGAATTTAATTTCTTTCAATCCCCAAGCAACTTCCATTATCTTACTTGTTAGTTTAATTTGTTACTGCACCTTCTAATGACAGTGGCTGCAATCACACTTCCGTGGTCAAAACAATCAAACCTAAAGAATTAACAGTAAAAACAAGCTTGAATAAGATATCATTTATTCTAACAATCAAGAGTACTTCCATACAAACTTGAAATGAACATGAATCACCTACGTTTAAGAAAGGAAATGTAAAAGAACAAATGAAGAATACTATTCCTAGGCTACTTGACTTGCTCCCTTACTTCCCTTTTGCGTCGCACTTAGGGATCCTCATCAATAGCAAATCTACATCCCTTCAAGTTGGTTCACCCATGGGGGCCTCAAGTCTCCATAGTCGAAAAGCTCAAAAGCTAGGTTGAAGAAGATAATATTGCAAAATGGGAGACTAAAGGAAAATCCCTACCTTTTCTCTTTCCTTTTGAGTGTTTATATTTAGCCCTAAATTGTACAGGTGTCTATTCTGCAGAACTAATCTGTTTTTGTTTGGTTATACTAGATTGGACAACTCACATATCTATTCTTATCTAGACAGCTATCAAATGCGATGACAATTCTAAGCGCAATTCTAGACATGTTCATGCAGCGATATTCCTGAGTGCAATTGAAGAATACTTATGCAATGATAGTCTTGGATGCAATTGAAAAATATTTATGCAGCGACAATCTTGGGTGCATTCTGGAAATATTCATGCGGTGACAGTTTTGGGTGCAATCTGAAAGTGCTTATGTGATGACAGTTTTGGGCGCAATCTAGAAGTGCTTATGCAACAATAATAGTAGTAAATTATGGCAAAATTAAGGAAAACTAGGCTAAGCTCCACTGAGTTAGAAAATGCAATGTACTAAACTAAAAAAAATGCTAAAATATGTACTAAGGACAACTAAATAGGAACAAATTATCTAATAAGTGGGGTGAAAACAATGGTTCTTTTTAGTACCATCACACCCTCAAACTTGAGTTTTTACTTGTCCTCAAGTAAAACAAAAACTAGTAAGGCTACAAAAGAATTCACCAAGGCAAATGATCATTTTAGCAACTTAAATCATCCAAAATCCGAATGAATGAATCACATTCATATGACAAAATATTGCATCGACAACACGTAAGTATGAATAACTAAGGTTGCAACTTCATCAAAGCCAGCATCATGCTTCAAATCTTGAATTCTATCTATCAATATAACATTTATTGTATACTAATATATTTCTTTTTCTTTTCTTTTCTTTTTTTTTTTTATGTGATTGAGGAATGTCGTTGCATTACTATACCCTTGTTCTTGAGAAGTAACGATAGAGTGCAACAAAACCCTAGGGAATACGTAATTGCGTCGACACACACTCATACAGCGATAGCCTTTAGCCAAATTACTTTTTCTAACGCTTGCATTGGAGTGTTCCCCCTTGAACAGTTCACAATACACCCACATTGTAGTGTCTTTTATTTATAACTATATACATATACAAGCAGTTGTAAAAGGAAATTTCATTCAAGATTCAAGGAATGATGCTAGTCATCCATTACTAATGCAATCTAAATAATTCATTAAAGAATTGAAGATACAACATTCAGTCAAATTTATCCAACTCATTCATTGACAGTTCACATGATTCAAGAATTAAGCATCAAATGAAAAAAAAATTTAACACATTCGCAACAACCTTGCATGCTTCATGAAAATTTTTAAAATGTGGGTGCAATTGTATTTCCAAGCCCCATATGCATTCACCTCTAAACTTAAATTTGCATTGTCCCCAATGCAATGACACTACAATGCCATGACAATGAATATGTAGCTACTATGCTTACTAACAAAATAAAAATTACAACTAAATGCAATGCATGGAAAATTTAAAATAGACTAACTCAATTTTTACTCAACCTTTGATGTGGCAGTAGGGGCTTCTTCTTCCTTCTCTTCCTTCATGCACCTTTTTTTTTTCTTTTGAGTGCTTCCTCTTCTTTTGTTTAAGCTTCGCATGGTCTGTGGACTGCTCCTTAGTTTCCATCTCTACTCCGACATCATCAGCTACTTCATTCTTTGGTCTAGTACAGACCACTATTGCCTAAGGGTTTTTATCAGCAGCTTCCGCTTGACTCGCTCTAGCTGGTTCCAAATTTTCAGGAGTTGCACCCACATCTTTGGGTGCAGTGACAGAATCTTCAGCCGATTCTCCTTCAACATCTTTCTTTTCCTTCTCTTTTTTCTTCTTCCACAAGAACTTCTTCTTTTTCAACATTAAGTCAGCAGGTACAATACAGCTGTATGAAATTGTGCTGACAATGGACTCCTAATGCGTCAACAATGGTGTTTACTTATTTTTCAGTCGGTGTAGACACAGTATTTGTTCCTTCTTCTTCAAGTGCTTCTTACTCTCTTACTCTCCATACGGTCCTAAAAAAATTTCCACTCTTTCTTGCGTTTTTTCCAATTTTGTAACTTCTTAATTACGGATATAGGCATCAAAATTATGCTTAAGTTGAAATCACATAATGCCTTTCCAATATACCGATCACCAATGAAATAAGGTATTGTGAAGCTCTTGGGATCCTTAAATTCTTGAAGCAATTTAATTATCATGACAGTGTACCCTTCAGTAAGTGCGATTACTTTGACTTCTCCCAATCTTTTTTTCTTTGACAATGTATTTTCAAGTTTCTAAGGTTGTTTTGCTGTAGCATTTATGTCGAAAAATGATTTGATTATTTCTCAGCAATTTGTTTAACCTCTTTAGCTGCAGTTTGCTTTTCAGATTGTTCTGACATCTTTCCATTGTCAAGATCTGAATTATATTCTTTTGCTGTAGCATCTTTAACAACTTCATTTAGTTAAGTCTCACTTCTAGGAATGATTTCCTCACAATGCTCTTGCCCTTGTGATATCGAATTCTCAATATCAATCGACAAAATTTCTTGTGGTAACAAATTTATTGCGTTCATAATCTGGCCAAATTGATATTCAAGAGATCGTATGGATTCAGCTTGACTCTGAAGCACAACGCCAGTCTTGGAAATATATTGTCTTAGAAAATTTTCAATTGATGAAAACTCTGATGCTTCGTCTTGCTGGATATTTTGCTTGACAAAGGTGATCATAATTAGGTAGTGTCCACTTGGATCTAACATCATTGTTTATACTTCCAAGGTCTTGATTGTTCCAACAAAAATTTGAATGTTGCTCCCACCTTGGCGTGTAAGTGTTGGAATATGGATTTTCATTTCGGTAGAAATTCCCCATGTGGTACACATTTGCTGGATTTGATGGGCATTCTTCAAACTCATGGTTACCTCCACAGTAATCACAAGTTGTCGCGGCAAATTTCCATTTTGCAACTGCTGTAGCATTTTGCATATTAGTCAACGAAGATACCTGAGTTGTTATGGCATCGAGCTCCATTTCTACAGCATCACTCATGTCAGTCCAAAATCTTGAGGTTCTAAGATATAGATCATCCAAAGTAGGAAATAAATATTCTCGTATTGGTCTATCCCGATCATTAAACACCTTGTTCCTAACCATATTTCGCTAAAAGAAAAAAATGTAAAAGTAATCAACAAAAAGGAAACAAGTTAGTGACAAATAAAATTTAGATAATAAAGAATAAATGGAAAGACAAAATTAGACATCAAACAAATGCCATCCTCGATAACGGTGCCAAAACTTGATCGGGCTATGAATGCTACAACAATAATATGCAAGCGTACACTGTCGATGCAAGTATAGTAAACAAATGTGAATCTGTCAGATATCGATCCTACGAGGATTGCTTTATTTTGTCAATTAATGTTAGTGCAATTATAATGTGATAATAGTTGTCGGAGTAATAATGTAAAATTAAAGATAAAATGCAATAATAATGAAATGTGGTCCCCAATGTGGATAGTCAGCAAAATACTAATTGTGGCTCACAAGGTGTAAAATACTAAGTGATTGTCGTTGCAAATAAGCACAATGAATGTCTTACCAAACTTGACTTCTCTATTAGATCTAAGACTTAAACATGCACACTAACCACACCTTCTAGTTCTGGCAATGCAACACATTCAAGAACAAGTGGATTAAACTCCTTTAATCACCAAGCAACTTTCATTGTCTTGCTTATTAGTTTAATTTATTGTTGCACCTTCCAATGATAGTGGCTACAATCACACTTCCGTGGTCAAAACAATCAAACCCAAAGAATTAACAATAAAAGCAAGCTTGAATAAGATATCATTTAGTCTAATAATCAAGAGTACTTGCATAAAAACTTGAAATGAACATGAATCACCTGCGTTTAAGAAAGGAAATGTAAAAGAACAAATGAAGAATACTATTCTTAGGCTACTTGACTTGCTCCCTTACTTCCCTCTTGCATCGCACTTAAGCCTCCTCGATAGGAGCAGACTTGCATCCCTTCAAGTTGGTCCACCCATGAGGGCCTCAAGCCTCCATAGTCTAAAAGCTCAAAAGCTAGGTTGAAGAAGATAATATTGCAAAATAGAAGACTAAAGGAAATCCCTGCCTTTTCTCCTTCCTTGTAAGTGTTTATATTTAGCCCCAAATTGTACAGGTGTCTATTTTATAGAATTAAGCTGTCTTTGTTTGGTTATACCAGATTGGACAGCTCACACATTTCTGTTCTTATCCAGACAACTGTCAAATGTGGCGACAATTCTAGGCGTAATTCTGGACATGTTCATGCAGCGACAATTCTGGACATGTTCATGCAGTGATATTCCTAGGTGCAATTGAAGAATACTTATGCAGTGATAGTCTTGGATGCAATTGAAGAATATTTATGCAACGACAATCTTAGGTGCATTCTATAAATATTCATGCGGCGATAGTTTTGTGTGCAATCTGGAAGTGTTTATGCGGCGACAGTTTTTGGCACAATTTAGAAGGGCTCATACAGCGACATTAGAAGTAAAATATGACAGAATTAAGGAAAACTAGGCTAAGGTCCACTGAGTTAGAAAATGCAATGTACTAAACTAAAAAAAATGCTAAAATATGTATTAAGGACAACTAAATGGGAACAAATTATCCAAAAAGTGAGGTGAAAACAATGGTTCTTTTTAATACCATCAGCATGCGTCGGTTGTGTGTTCGGATTCTACACAAATTCCACATAGTCGATCCGACCCTATTTTTATTGCTAGAAGAGAACTAACGACATTAGTATGTCTATTAACTTTATCTTTTACGATTGAATTACTTAGGTGGTAAACCCTTCTAGTGGGTTCAAGATTAGCTCGAAATTGTTGAGTATTTACGACCATTATGGATATCAAGTCCCTTGCTCGTTGGGGAGTCACATTAACCAATGCTCCTTTATTGGTGGCATCTATCATATTCATCTCCATAGGTTTCAGGCCCTAATAGAAGTATTGGAGAAGAGACTGTTTTGTTATCCCATGTTGTGGGCAACTTGCACACAACTTCTTAAGTCACTCCCAATAGTCGTAAAGAGACTCCACATACTTTTGCCTTATCCTAACAATTACTCTCCTTAAATCGACTACACACGATGCTAGAAAAACTTGTTAAGAAACAAATGAGAAAGATCAACCCAAGTTGTAATAGATCTAAGAGTTAGATAGAATAACCACTCCCTAGCAGAGTCTGCTAGGGAAAAAGGGAAAGCTTGTAATTTGATTAGATCCTCAGTTACCCCTTGAGGTTTTATACTAAGACAAACCATATGAAACTCATTCTGTAATCCACAAAAAGTCGACAGGAACTGGATTAAACCTGACTTAAGTTCAAAGTTAGCATCCATAGTATGATACACAATGCAAAACTACGGTTGATTTGCAGTAGCCTTGGCCATTTGCCAAATTGTTTGAGCCATGGGTTGTGGTGCCAGATTTTGATTTTCGTTAACCCTAGCGTTCAACACTTCTTTCGGTAGATCGACTCCTACTCTTTCGTTTTCCAGTGTTCGATTAGGGTTTTTATTTACCCTAGATTTGACTTCGTCATCTTCTTCTACTTCTGAGGGTAGGCTACGCTTAGTTCCTACCACCTCTGATTGCCTTTTTCGTAGCTTTATTTCCTTGCGATTAGCTCTTCCAGTCTTTTCAATCTCTGGATCATATGAGAACACAAGATTTCCTGGAGTAGGTCTAGTTATAAGAGAAAAAAACAAGATTAGTACATTACTAGTCCCCGAAAACGGCGCCAAAATTTGGTTTGTCATTGGGAGCACCAAATATAACCTATCCCTAAAAATATTGAAAATAATAGTAAAAGGGAAGTAAGGTCAAATTCTTAGGGATTGGAATGTTGCAGAACCTTATATATCGAGATCTTGGGCACGATTACGCCTAGGAAAAGTGTCTGACCTAGAGAAATAAATAAGTAAACAGAATTAAAAAGACGAATGATTGAATGATTGAAATAATTGAAATTGCAAAAAAGTAAACAGAGTTTAGAAAAGAAGGGTTTTATCGATTTCGAGAGTTTTAGCCTCCGATTATCTTGATTCCTCCTTAGTTCAATCATAGACTTTAGATGTTTCTTCTCGTGACCGAATAAGCCAGTTATAGTGGAAGAGGACGCCTACGACCACTAGCTCCAGTTATAGCTTTTTAGAGGAACCTGACTCTAGCCTACAGCCACTCTAGTGGGACTGTCTTACACTAGATCATTTCTTCTCAATGACGAATGCCACACCATTTTGTCTCTTTGGCTCGACAACCTCTAATGCAGTAAGTTAGCGAAATAATTGTGCAACCTTCTCAAAACACACAAAGTGGTCAGCTTCACGTAGAATGAAAAGATAATTTTGAAGGGACATGGACGGAAGTGTCAGTCCCGTAATGCGGAGAAGTGATAAATACTCGATTGAGAAGGGTTAAGTACGGGTTCTAAGCCTAATGAACTTTTTTGGAGGAATTTTGATAACCTTTGGCTACAAGGGTTTTAGTTGCTCGTGCTTTTTGGAAGAAAACACAAGCTTATTGAAAATAAAATTTTTATTAAAAGAAACGACTAAGGTTTTTAGGAGATGAAGGATTTTACAGAAAATAGGAAGTGAATAATTCATATCACTGCATCCCCTTTTTATAATACAAAAAAATCCCTAGTTGGATCTAAATTAAATTCTAAAAAGATAAGTAGAATTAAATCTAAACAATAATTCCCTAGTTGGATCCAAATTAAAATCTAAATTATAAAGACTAAAAGATAAATTAAAATTATATATAAATAATATAATAATAATCCTAAATATTAATCCTAAAAAATAGAGTTTAAATTTGAATAAAGTCTTATGTCCAATAAATCTCTTCCCAAGTCTTTCATAGTTTCACACTTTTGGCACTTTCTCTTCCACATTCACGCTTTTTACCCCAAATTTTCCTTTTATTTTTAATTTAGTAGTCCCTATAAGATAAAAGAATCATAAATAGCCCAAATTAGTAGGATCATACTTAATATATATATATATATATATATTAAGTATATCCAAAAGTATGTCACTTTCAAGCATTATCAAGTGACCATATTTCTTTGCAAAGAACCATCAATGGATCAAAACCCCTCTCTTGAATAAATGTTTTTCCTTGAAGTTCATTAAAATACTTTTTAATATTTTCATTCGTAAATCTTGAAGGGTTTAGACCCGTTGATGGTTCTGATTCCATAGTTCTTCTAACCTTCTCAAGAGACATTGTAAATACAAGAAATCAAGGAATTCTAGGGTTTAAGAACCCTGAACCTAAACTGGTGTGTTCCCTCTTGCACTTGATGTTTGTCCTTGCTTGTAAAATTTAATAGAACTTGAAAGGTAAAAAGAAAAGTAGGCAAGTGAAGGATTTGAATGTTTTAAAGAGATTAGAGAAGTTTAGAATGTAGAATAAATGTTAATAAGTTTTTTTTTTGTATTTATAATGAGTGAAACTAAGGTTTTGGATGTTAAAAATCAGAAAATATAAGTATTAGCCGTCGGGTTACGTAGTTGGGTCGGGTTGAACCTATTAAAATTGTAATCGATGTTGCGACATGGGGTTGCTGTGTCATGAAAAAACTCGGCAGTTCCACTATGGCGCTACACGGGGATGCTGTGTCATGACATTGTCCTTAGTTGTGGACGATCATCCAATCTACTCCCTATGTCGTGACACAGAGACATGATCATCAAGACATTATCATTAGTTTTGATTTTCCTCAGTCTACCCCTTTTGTTACAACACTAAAGATGGTGTGTCGCAACATACACCTATTTCCTATTAATTACTAAAAGAAAAACTGGTTAGAAATATTTACACTAATATACAGAAGTTAATTTTAAACATCCACCTTTATGTTTTACTACCAGACTCGTCCGGTAATCTTACCTTTGTTGATTTGGTCCATCGCTTCTCTGCATTTGTCCACCTACCGTTATACAGTTCCATTTTTTAACTGATCCCTCTCTTTGAACCAATTGATTCTTTCCTTTTTCATGAAAGGGATCTTACTGTGTCATGTACCATTTCCCATAACGAGCAAATTACAACTTTCTTAGCAGTTCTCCTTGCCGGTTATCCTATCCCCACATTTGAAGGTTTCAACTTCACAATTGATTCTCATAGTTAACTTGTTTGTATTCAAGTCGATGGTGGACCTAGATGTGGCTAAAAAAGATCTTCCCAATAAGATAGGTATATCGCTGTCTTCTTCAAAATCTAATACTACAAAGTTTGCAGGGATAATGAAATCTCTCACTTGGATCAACGCATCTTCGAGGATCCCCTTCGGCTGTACAGATGACCTATCTACTAGTTACTTTAGTATTTTTAAGATCTCCAATCCCAAGTTTCTTGAAAACTAACAAAGGCATTAAGTTTATACTCGCGCTAAGATCGCATAAAGTTCTACTAAACTGAAGGTTCTTAATCTTGATTGGAATTGTAAAATTGTTGGGATCCTTTAGTTTTTGTGGAATCTATTGAGAGATAATTGCGCTACAAGATGCATTGACTTCCACCTATTTTCCAACTTTGATTTTCCTACGCTTTGACATGATCTCCTTTAAAAACTTAGTTTATTTTGGAAATTTTTCTATCAGTTCTATCAAATGTAGGTTAACATTTAGGGATTTAAATAAGTTTAGGAAAATTATAAAATCGTCATCATCTTGTTTCTTTTTTTCCTCTAATCTCTTGGGGAATGGAACTATTTTGATTTTTCCTCTTTCGGCATATGATTGGTGTTTTTATGTCACAGCGAATGTGCAAGCGAACACAAGTCGATGCAAGTATAGTTGATAAACAATTCTATCGGATATCGATCCCACGAGGAATGAGTTCTTGATGTTAACTGTCAGAGCAATTAATACTGAAACTAAGGCAATTGTAAGTAATGATGTTAGTGTAATTAAGTCAGATCTACACAATAAAATTAGTTGTTAATGTCAGTACAATCAAAATTAAATGTCAGGTGTTAAATGTCAATGTACTGAAAGTAAATCAAATGTGTTGAGTGTTGAGTGCTGAATATTTAAATGCATAAAATGTAAAGTGATCAAGTTTAAAGGGTAGAAATGGTTCACTTATTCTGCTAAATTGCAACGCTGGATGCATCGACAAGGTAAAGTATAGATGGATTGTCGCAGCAATAAAGTTCTTTTGAGTTCTTACTAATAACAACTCTCTATTTAATCTAGACTTAAATACCCACAATACTCTACTTCTCGGTGTGAGCAATGTTGTGCATTCAAGAACAAGTAACTGGAATCCAGTCTCAAGCATCTCATGCCTAACTCACTTGTTAACCAAACCTGTCACCTTATCTCTCGATGTCGGCAGATTGCAATTTCACTCTCGTGCTTAAAGTGATTAGATCCAAGAATAAACAAATAAGCAGCGTAAAATAAGAATCAAAGTGATCTAGCATTAAAAGACACTCTCATATTCATTTATTGTTATCAAAATCCATCATCGTTAAAGAATAATTAAAGAGTACAATCGAAGCTTACTATCTCTAGACTACTGAGACTACTCCCTAATTGTTTCTCTTGGCTTGCATCAAACACCTTCTCGTCAGAAGTGACTACAAACTTGCTTCATCAGCTTCCTAATTTATAGCTCAAATCTCCAAAATCACACAGAATTTGTAGAATTTAATCCCTTAGCTCTTGATGATTTTTCTTCATCTTCTTTCCTCTATTTATAGGCTCAAGAAATTATAGATTTCCTCTACTCTCAGATCCAACTACTTTGTACAGCTGTAAAAGTTTGTTATTGACAGCTATGTAGATCTGATTTGTTTACTGGACTGTTACAGAATGTTGGTGTAATTTATAATTTGCCGCATGTTTGGACCAACTTGTGGCCGTAACTCTAAATGTTTTTTGGCTTCAAGAAAGATAGATCTCATCTTTTCTCAGATCCAATTCCATTTACAGTTGACAAAGTTTGTTACAGTCCACTTGTACACTCATGTAGATCTGGTGTGATCTTCATAAATCTATAAATTGTCGCTGCATATCTGGTTGCGATCTAAAATCTTTAATTGCGGTGACAATGTGTGAAATTCCTGCACTGGTGCTTCCAGATATACTTGTAGCTTGAATTCACTCATGCAAAGTAAAGATTTCTACACGTCGACATCTTTGGCCGTAATTTCAAGTTGATCTTGTGGCTGCATTCTTCGTCTAGAATTGATCTTCTGGGCTAAGTTCTTACGCTGATAATTCTAAGGTGCAATACATCGACTGATTGCAGCAACATTAGTACAAAAAGAGATAAAAATAACAAGAATTTAAACCAAACAAAAATGAGTTAGAAAACATAAAAACTAAGTATGAAATGCCTATGATGCATGCAAAATCAGATACAAAAGAGACAATTAAAACACCAATTTAGGGAGAAAATATATGTCATTTGTAATGCTATCAGCATATCATCCTTCTTTTCTGATTTTTTCTTCCAACGATACTTCCTTAGTTTATGTGAATTTAGTATCATCATCGGAGGGGATTTCTATAACATTATTTGGCTTTTTGTTCTCTTCGTCCTCTTTAGGTTTTTTCGGCTACTCAGTACTTTGCCTGATCTCAGTTCAATAACCTTGACATGCTTTTTCCCCTCCCTTCGAGGATTATTTTCTGTATTACTATGGATATTGGTACTAATCTACCTTTTGATGTCTCCCATTTTCTCCTCAAATTTTGTTAAGGTTTTAGATGAATTAGTGCACTCAAACTGCACTTACTTTACCTCTATTCGCATAGACTGCATCTCCCCCTCTATTTTGTCCAATCTTTGACCACATACAGTATGGTTACTTTTTGAACTGCTTTCTCTGGTTACCTTTTCAAAAATGGAGGTTGATAGTTTGGATTTCTCTGTTGGTTGCTACTACCACTTCCTCCTTGATTTCCTCTCTATCTTAGATTTGGATGATCTTTCCAACCTAGATTATAAGTATTTGAATAAAGGTTTCCACCCCTATTTCCAACATAGTTAACATCCTCAGTGTTGGTGAAATAGTGATAGAGAGGCTTATCATCTGCTTGTGATGATGGTGCCTCTATTGCAGATTCAATTCGATTCAGTCTCTCCAACAATTGCTAGTATTTGTCATCTTCTTGAATCATTTTAACCGAAGCAGATTTCTTCCCATATGTGAACCTTTTAGTAGGCCACTGGCAAGAGTTCATCGTCATGTATTCAGTTAACCCATATGCATCGTTATAGGTTCTGTTCATTAGGGCTCCTCTTACCGCACCATATAACCCAGATCTGGTGAATGCATCCAACCCGTTACAGAAGGTCTGTAACTATAACCACTCCGGCATACCATGATGTGGGCACTTTTTCAATAATGATTTAAAGCGTTCCCATGTTTCATGGAAACCCTCTACCATCTAGATTTAGCCAAGCGTCGGTGAAGGAGGAGGTCGATTATAGCGGCTCCTGTTTTCTTTCTGGTTCCCTTAGTTTATTTCGATTGGGTTTGTTAAGATGATTTTCAAATGATTTAATTCTGGATTTATTTGGATTGTTTTTATTATATTTTAATTAATGGTTAATCAGATATTTTACTGTTTATTCAAGTGGACTTTTCACAATGCACTTCATATTGATATGATGAAAGTTTGAATGTTTGTGATCACCACCATAAAAATTGCGTGACAGAGCAGTATAAGTATTAGAGGTTTGCCATGACATTTTAAGATATAAGAATATATGCCAAATCTATTCGATCTTTTCATTCATAACCTGTCTCCCTTTTATATCTTGCCAACACTTCCACCGCCGTTCAACTCTTCCCATTTCCTGTTTACCAATTTACTTTCTTGCATTTAAATTTCTGCATTTATTTTTCTTGCACCAAAACAACCAACTATTTTATCTTTAATTTCCAGAACCTATAAATATATTTTAAGTATTCTTATTTTAGTTTTATTCTATAAATTTATTTATCTTGTTTAGTTTATTTTTACTCTTTATATATTTTAATTATTTTGTTTATTCTCATTCTTTATATTTTTAATACGCTTTATTATTACTTATTATATTTTTATTCTTTATATAAATATCTATATATCTATATATCTATTATTTTTACATAGCATAATATTTACTAACCTTTGCCCTGACATAATTTTAGAGTCATGACATTAACATACATTGACTTTACCATGATATTATTTTGCCTTGACAATAACTAAATTAAATCACATTAACAGTTTCGATCCCTGTGGAGAACAATAAGTTATTTATCACTTTATTACTTAAGCGACATGTATACTTGCACAGTTTGCGCATATAATACAATCGCAACAAGTTTTTGACGCTATTGCTGGGGATCAACGGGTTTAATGAGATTTAATTTAATTGTTGTTAAGTGCATTAATATTTTTGTTTTGTGCTAACTATTTTTTATTCTTTTAAACAGCTTTCCTAGTGTATGAGAAGAGACATTTCTCTTCAAGAGTGATGGGCGTCGAAACCACCAAATAAATATTCCTACGACAAATAATACAAAACAGTAGTATAAGGCAGTAGAGTCGATTCCACAGGGACTAGTTGTTGTAATCTAATTTCGCGATTTTCTCTCGAGTAGGACATCGTGTCAACATCGTGCCCATGACTTGAAACTATCTTGTTGGAAAATAATAAATAAATCAGGGGGTGATACAAAATGTTCAGAAAATAATTGAAACAATAGAAATAACAGTTTTAAAAATACGTAAAATAAAATAAGAAAGTAAATATAAGTTTGTAATAAGAATTAAATAGCCTTAGCCTTAGCCTTAGCCTTGATGTTCTCCAGTTTCCGATTCGATCCTTGAAAAAGAGTTTTCTCCTTCATACAATAAGCTGATTATTGTAATTAAGAACGTCATAGTCACCAATTCTTCCTTTCATAGTTGGTTCCAGTAAGACCTATCAAACCAACCCTTACCGAATGTCTAACCACGATACACATGTTCGCAATTCAAGACTTCGATAGCCTTGTGTTCTGAAAAACCCAACTCGGATTAACGGTCTCAACCGTGCTGGTCGTTTAAATTCGATTACTGCTTACCTTGACGAAAATCACGCTAGTATTACCCCACCAAGACTCGCCAATTAGTTCGCGAAAATTTGAATTCAGCATGGTCGATTCGTCTTTCCAACTGTGTGCCAAAAACGACTTCAACCCAATGCGTGCCTTTGAATTAAAATTGAGTTAACTCTAAGGAATTAATTTGTCAATCCAGATATTTCGGAGAGACGGCGAATACTGCTACGAAAGATTTTGTCGGTGCGGATACGTATCTCATGTTTCTTAACCGGAGATTATATCGATCTAAAGCCAAGATGGTGGTTTAGTGGAACATGATTTTAATCATTCTTGATGGGTTATGGATGATTGATGAGATGATAATATGTAATGGAAGTTGATGGAAAGAAAGGGGACTTGAAAAATAATAAAACCAAACAAGGAAATGAAAGACAAATTGAGAAGAAAATGGCAGAATGCTTCTAACGAAATCAACTAAAGGAAATTAAATGGAAATTTGCATTAAGCTCTCTCAATTTCAAGTGTATCTTTCAATGTCACCACCAATCCCTATTTATATACAATTATTTACTAAATATAGCTTAACCACTACTTAAAATAATATTAAATAAAATCAGAAAATTTAGATTTTTCTCCTATTTTAAGCTTTACATGGTCAGACAAAAAACTATTAAATCCTTGATCATTTCAAACTTTTTGATTTGGCCCCATTTTGTTGATTGTGCTGCAATTTAATCCTTTTCATCCCAATTGAATACCTGTCATGACTAAAACATAAATTTACCAAATTAGTAGGGATCAATTCAATATTTACCCAATTTAAGCACAAAAATAATGTAAATTTAATGTGTTATCAAATCCCCCTACTTAGCTCATGCTTGTCCTCAAGCATAATATTTATTTTATACTAATGTTATTCGATAATTTTTTTAAAATCGAATTACCTTCTTAAGCCAAGTGTCCTGCAAACAATTAGAAGATAAAAAATAGACAATTGCTTATGTTTAATCAACACACATTTTACAAACTTCAAACATTAAGAATAAAAACAATTATTTCAAAAAAATTAAAGCTTAATTAAACTTGCTAAATAATCATACCCAACTTTTACGTATATATTTTTTTATTTTCTCTTTTTCTTTTATTTGTTTTCTTTTTATAAATTTCTTGATACATAATCAAATCTTTTTATGTGAATTGAGATGACAAGCCAAGCACCTCAACCCGGTTACTCAATTAAAAAATCTTTAACTTATTGAACAAGGCAGCTCGGTTAGTGAAGTGTTACAAACTTCAGTTCGTCACTCAAATCTTTTTACGCGAGTTGAGATGACAAGCCAAACACCGCAACCCGGTTACTCAATTTGGTCACTTTTTAAAACATTCACTTTTAATCAAGGCATAATTTATTCATTTACACCCAATCTCTATTTATTTACATAATTGAGTACTTTATTAAGCAAGTCTAAAAATTTTCTAATTAATGAAGTGTTCGATTTTCCTCAAAATAATTTCAACTCTACAAAAATGTGTATTGATAAAAACAAACAATTATTATTCATGAGCTCCTAATTATCCAAATAAACCAAGCATAAGAAAGAATGCAATCGCGAAAATAATTATCAAATAATATTAATATCATAAGCAATATGCAAAGAGAAAAATCATGTCATGAATAATGAATCTCCCTACTTAATCCTACATTGCCCTCAATGTGTAAATGTAAAGAATGAAAAAAGATAGGGCAAAGTGTACTCCCAATGTCAAGCATAAGACTCTACCTCGATTGGAATGGGGCTGCGACGACAACAATTTCTTGCATAAGGTGGAAGTGGAAGTGGTGGCGGTGGTGAGTCTTCCTCGCTTAAATTGACGACAACAGGCGCGAAGAATCTATTTCAACCATGATTAAGGGAAGCTGGAAAAGACTCATAAACTCTCTGGTTCCTAGTGCGAACCATATCTGAAATCTAGTCTTTATAGTGGTTCAAGGCGGCAGTGTGCGACGGCAAATGGTGTTGGCAGTGGCGGTTTACGTTGGGTAGTAGTGTTGCCCGGTGTGATGGCGCGTGAATCTTACGGGAAACAAAGAGTGAATGGCGCGTGGGTTGCACTAGATCGAGGTAGGCATTGGTGCTTTGCGGCGGCAGAAGAATGACGATGGTGGTGCGAACAGAGAGAGCAAGTGACAATGATAGTGCGAATGGAGAGGCTTTCGTTCGGCTACCGGTGAGGTGGGTAGAAATGTAAAGGTGGGATGATGGGGAAAGAAAAAGAAAGAAGAAAAAGATGAATGGGGGTACGAGTGTGCGACGGTGCAAAGGGAGTAGGAGGATCGACGACAAGGTGCGGGTGTGCATAGGAGGCTGATCGATGGCGTGGAGAGGTAAGGGGCTAGGGTTTTTTTATTTAATTTTATTTGGGAAAGAAAAGTGAAGAAGAAGAGAAAATTTAAGGTTTGGGGGGTTGGTATTTTTTTTCTATTTTCGGGTTGGGTAAAATTTGGGTTCTTTTGGGTTGAAATTTTAGGTTTACTTTTTCTCTTTCTTGGGCTATCGAAATTGGGTTTAAGTAGGTTAAGATTTGGGTTTATTTTTATTTTTGGGTCTCTTGAGCAGCCAAATTTCCTTTAATTTTTCTTCCTTTTTTTTTTTTCTTTTTTCTTTCTTTCCGTTAGGCTCCTTGTGTCATTCGACCTACCCTTTCCCACACCCTTTTCTTCCTTTTTTTTTCTTCTCTCTTTATGGTTGGTTTGGGCTAAATTGGGTGTTGGGTTAGTTTCAAAATTTATGTTGGTATTGGTATGGCGTAAATGGGTTAAGGTGACTTGGGTTTTGTTTTTGGGTTTAATATGTATGGAATTTATTTGGGTTATAGTTGTTGGTGAATTTTCACTCCCTTTTGGTGTGGGTTGTGTGGGTCTTAGTTTTAGGTGCCGGGTAAATTTTTGAAAATAAATGACAGCATCGAGCTTATCGTGCCCACGCCACGATCGATACTGGATTTTCATAAAACACCACGATGTACCTTAAAAATGACTCATGAAACGGATTAAACAACAATCTTTATTCAACTGAAATTAAACTGAAAATTAAAAATTATAATAAAATAAAAATGAAATTGAGTTACCTCCCAAACAACGTTTTTGTTTAACTTCGTTAGCTCGATGACCTGAAAATTTATTCGACTGGTTCTTCAAGCATCAATTCCTCAACCATGTGTACTTGAAAGTTCTTGTAAAACGACTTTAAATGTTGACCATTCACTTTGAAAAAAATTTCGAACTCTTCACTTTTAATCTTGATTGCACCAAGTGGAAAAACGTGAGTAACAACAAAAGGTCCTAACCATTTGGTTCTGAGTTTACCTGAAAAAATTATTAGTGCAGGGTCATAAAGCAATACTTTTTGCCCAACCAAAAATTGTTCACGAGTTATCTTTTGATCATGAAATGCCTTAGTTTTGTCTTTATAAATATGGACATTTTCATATGCTTATCGTAGAATTTCCTCAAGTTCCTGAATGTTTAATTTCCTCAAGCTCCATGTTGCATTGCTTAACAGCCCAAAATGCCCTGTGTTCTAATTCGACCAGAAGATGACATAGCTTGCCAAATATAAGTCGATAAGGAGACATACCTATGGGACCTTTATAGGCTGTACGGTATGCCCAAACTGCATTATTGAGATGCAAGCTCTGATCTTTCCTATCTGGTTTAATGGTCTTTTCCAAGATTAACTTGATCTCTCGATTTGATACTTTTGCCTAACCGTTTGATTGAGGATGATAAGCTGGAGCAACTTGTTGCACTACCCCATATTTTTTCAAAAGCGTGTAGATTACCTTATTGTAGAAATGCGTTTCTCGGTCGGTAATCAAGGCTCGTAGCGTGCCAAACCTAGAAAAAATATAACTCTTTAGAAAGTCTACCACTATTTTGGCATCAGCTTGACAGGTGGCTTAGCTTCCACCCATTTTGACACAGAGTCAACTGCAAGCAAGATATAGATATTACCATATGACGAAACAAAAGGTTCCATAAAGTTAATGCCCTATATATCGAAAATTTCACATACATGAACAGGTGTTAGAGGAATTTCACTTTTACGGCTCAAATTTCCTACCTTTTTCTATCTTCTGCAAGTTTTACAGAAGAGATATGCATCACGAAAAATATTTGGCCAATATAGTTCACAATTAAGTACTTTATGTGCAGTTCGTTTAAGGCTAAAATGTCAGCCACATGCGTAAGAATGACAAAAAGATAAAATTGAGTTTACCTTAGTTTCGGAAATGCACCATCAAATTACTTGGTCGGAATAGTATTTCCACAGGTAGGGGTTATCCTAAACATAGTATTGCGACTCTCTTTTGATTTTATCTTTTTCAGATCGAGATAAGTTAGAAGAAATTATACTTGTAACAAGGTAATTTACCATGTCTGCATACCAAGGGAAAACTGTCTGAGCAGAAAGTAGTGTTTCCTCTGGGAAATCGTTTTTAAGTGGCATGAAATCTTTCGATGGAGGTATTCGACTCAGGTGGTCAACTACCAAATTCTCACGTCCTTTCTTATCTGTAATTTCAAGATCGAACTCCTGTAAAAGCAATATCCATCTAATGAGTCTTGGTTTTGCTTCTTTTTTCTCGATCAGATACTTAAGAGCTGCATGGTTAGAAAATACGACAATTTTAGTTCCCAATAAGTATGATCAAAATTTTTCTAAAGCAAACACTATAGCTAGAAATTCTTTCTCAGTAGTTAAGTAGTTGATTTGGACAGCATCCAAGGTCTTAGACACATAAGAAATAACATGTGGTTCCTTATTGATTCTTTGCCTAAGGATCACTCCTACGTCGTGGTCACTCGCGTCGCAAATTATCTTGAAAGGATAGTTCCAATTTGGTGGTTGAACAATTGGTGTCGAAACGAGCTTGTGTTTGAGCGTGTCAAACACATCTTTACATGTTTGGTCAAATTCGAACTCCCTATCTTTTTGCAGAAGACTACAAAGTGGTTGTGCAATCTTCAGAAAGTCTTTAATAAACCATCTGTAGAAACCTGCATGACTAAGAAAAGAACGAATCTCCCTCACAGTTGTGAGGTATGGAAGTAAGTTAATAATATCGATATTTACTTTTTCAACCGAAATACCTTTAGCAAAAATGATATGGCCTAGAACTAATCCTTTATCGACCATGAAGTGACATTTTTCGTTGTTAAGTACAAGGTTAGATTCTAGGCACCTCTTTAGGATTTTAGTAAGATTCGATAGACATGCTTCAAAATATTCGCCATATACAGTAAAGTCATCCATAAATACCTCAATTATTTTCTCGACATAGTTGGAAAATATACTTACCATACACCTTTGGAACGTGGCTGGTGCATTGCAAAGTGTAAACGACATTCATCTGTGTCGAACGGACACGTAAATGTCATCTTTTCTTGGTCCTCTGGTGCTACTGAAATCTGGAAAAAATCTGAGTAACCATCAAGACAGCAGTAATGAGATTTTCCAGGTAATCGTTCTAACATTTGGTTAATAAACAGAAGTGGAAAATTATCTTTGCGAGTTAAAGAGTTTAATTTCCTATAATCGATGCAGACTCACCACCATTTTGGACTCGAGTGGGAACCATCTCACCTATCAAATTCTCAATCACGGTCACGCCGGTTTTCTTAGGTACCACATGAACTAGGCTAACCCAATTACTGTAAAAAATGGGATAGATCATCCCAGCTTCAAGTAACTTCTGTACTTCTTTCCTTACCACCTCCGTCATGAGTGGATTTAAACGCCTTTGAGCCTTTCTTTTAGGAATTAGGTTCTTCACCATTAGAATTTTGTGCATGCAAGTCGAGGGACTCAAACCCTTTATGTCAAAGATTTTCTATCCTATCACCTCTTTATAATTTCTGAGAATTCGTACCAAATTTTCCCCTCCTATCTTCAAGAGTTTACTTAAGATTATTACAGGCAAGGTGTTGCCTTCACCCAGATAAGCATACTTCATATGTTCCGGAAGTGGATTGAGTTCCAATTCTAGTGCCTGTAAAATAAATGGTAAAAGCTTAGTTTGTGAAAGAGACAATTCAAAGGTTTTACCTCAATCTTTCTGTAATTTCCATGCCTTTTTATGAGCTACCATTTCGTGAATTAACTCCTCGATCGCCAACCATTCCTCTAGTTCCTTTATCGTATCCAAATCTAAGCTTCTACAGAGGACAATCTGTAACTCATCTTTATCATGATATTCAAAATGTAAATCAGTTAAAGGTTCAACTATATCTATATTAGAGACATTAATAATCGTGCTGGGGCGGTTCATGGCCTCATAAACTTTAAACTTTACCACCTTTCCATCGAACTCCATAGTGAGTATGCCACTTCGCAAATCAATCTTTATTTGTGCAATACTCAAGAATGGTCTCCTAAGAAGTATGTCAGAAGAATTGGCCGAGTTGTCATCCTCCATGTCGATAATATAAAAATCTGCAAGAAAAATTACCTCATTTACCTTGATAAGAACATCCTCCAACACACCTTCCAGATATACCACGGATCGATCTGCAAGCTGAATAATCACACCTATTTCTTTCAAAGGACCCGAATTAAGTAGTTTGTAAATAGACAAAGGCATAACGTTAATTGATGCACCTAAGTCACACATGGCTTTTTAATACCTACACTACTTATTTTACAGGATATGGAAAACATAACTTGGTCCTTGCATTTTGGAGGTATCTTCTTTTGCAACACAGCGAAAACGTTTTCTCCAACACTTACCTTTTCATTACCAAGGAGCTTCTTCTTACTTGAGCATAATTCCCTTAAGAATTTTGCGTAGCGTGGTATTTGTTTGATCGCATCAAGAAGAGGAATGTTTATCTCTACCTTTCGAAAAATGTCTAATATCTCCTTCTCATCTCACTCCTTTTGTTGGACGAGCCTTCTAAAAAATGGAGGTGGTATTGTAAACGATTTCTGTGGTGTTGACTCGATTGGAGCCTCTGATTTGAATTCCTTCTCTTTGCGTTCACGGGTTTCAAAATCGTACCACTTCTCAACATCATTGCACTTGCATTATGTCAAGGATTTGGCTCGATTTGAGACGATACTCATCCTTAGGACTCCAAACGGCTAATCGTGAGTGCCTGCTTGCTCACCTATTTGTCTATATCTTGCAAATGCATGATAGTTTTTTCTTGAAATTTTTCAGTACTAGTGGCTAACCTTTCGACAATGGCTTCCAAGGATGTCTTTTGAGGTGGTAGTTGCTTATTTGGAGGCGACCTCTACTGATATGGGTGATTGAATCGAGGATTCGAACCGTAACTTAGATTCGGATGGTCTGTCCACCCCGCATTGTATGTGTTCGAATAGGGATCGTATCGCCTTTAAGGTGGACCTAGAAAGTTTCTGACAACATTCGCTTGTTTTGCTGAATCCTCATGTAAGATAGGACATGAGTCCGTTGGGTGATTTGACATGGTACAAATTCCACACAGTTTTGTTGGGTTTGTCTTATCTGCAAGCAAACTCTGCACAATATTAGTGAGTTTATCTACTTTGTTTTCTAAAGTTAGAGAACTTAACCATGAACCCGTCTCGTGGGTTCTATTGCCGGTCGAAATTGTTGAGAGTTGGCAACCATCATTGAAACCAACTCCGTTGCTCTTTGAGGAGTCATATTAACAAGTGTTCCTCCATTAGTAGCGTCGATCATCTTCATCTCCAAATGGAGTAGCCCTTCGTAGAAATACTACAACAGTGACTGTTTAGAAAGTCCGTGTTGTGGGCAACTTGCACATAACTTTTTATACCGCTCATAGTAATTGTAGAGCGGTTCAGTCTCCTTTTGCGAAATTCCCACTATGTCTCATCTCAGCTCAGCTGCTCTTGCTACTAGGAAAAACCTGTCAAGGAATAAACGAGACATATTGGTTGTGTCTGTAATGTCACAGCAATTGTGCAAGCGGACACAGGTCGAAGCAAGTATAATTGATAGAATAATTCTATCGGATATCTATCCCATGAGGAATAGGTTCTTGATGTTCAGATGTCGAAGCAACTAATGCTAGAATTAAACGAAATGTGAGTACAGATGTCAGCGCAATTAAGTTAATCTACACAATTAGAATAGTTAGAGTTGTCAATGTAATTGTAAAAGTTAATTGTCAAAGCAATTGAAAGTAAATCAAAGTGTTGTTGAAGTGTTGAGTATTTAAATGCAAGAAAGTAAAATATGACCAAGTGTAAAGGATTGGAGTGGATCATTGATTTCGCTAAGTAGTAATGCTGGATACGCCTATAAGGTATTGTATAGACGAATTGTCGTAGCAATAAGGCTTCAATGAATCTTACCAATAAAAGCACTCTTTTTAATCAAGACTCAAGCACCCATAATTACCCCACCTCTCGACGTGAGCAACATTATGTACTCAAGAACAAGTGATTAGAATCTCTTCTAATCCCAAGCAACTCTCGTTATCTTGCTTGTTAACCTAACTTGTCACCGCATCTCTCGATTTCGATAGACTGCAAATGCACTCTCGTGTTTGAGGCAGTTATATCCAAGAATAAATAGATGAAAAGCATTAAACAAGAATAAAAGTGATCTAACATTGAAAGATACTCTCGTATTCATTCAAATATCATTAGAATTTATCGGCATAAAAGAGGGTTCAACAAATACAATTGAAGCTTACTCTCTCTAGACTACTAGGACTATTCCTCAACCGCTCCTCTTGCGTTGCATCGAGCACCTCTCGTCAGAAGTGGTTGCTTCTTTGCTCAATCAGCTCACCATCTTCCAGCTTAAATCTCAAAAAAAAAAGTAATTGCAAAATTTAATTCCTTTCCCCTTGATTCTTTTCTTCCATCTCCTTTCTTCTATTTATAGCCTTCAAAAATTGTAGGTTTCATCCTCCATTCTCAGATCCAGATCCAATTTGCAGCAGTCAAAGTTAGTTACAGTACAGCTGTGCACTCATGTAGTTTTAATATGTTCTTCAAAAATTTGCAGGTTGTCGCTACATTGTTAGGCGCGATCTAAAATCGTCAATTGCAGAGATAGCATGTGATTTTCCTGTGTTGGTGCTTCCAGTCGTATTTTTAACTTGAGTTCACTTATCCAAAGCTTAGGTTTTTATGCGACGACATTTCTAGTTGTAATTTCAAGCTAATCTTATAGCTGTATTCTTCTTCCAGCATTGATCTTCTGAGATGAGTTCCTACGCTGATAATTCTAAGGCGCAATATATAGGCTACTTGTAGCGGCATTAGTACACAAAAGATGTAAAAATAGCAAGAATTTAAGCCAAACTAAAATGAATTAGAAAAAATAAAAACTAAGTATGAAATGCATATGATGCATGCAAAATAAGATACAAAAGAGACAATTAAAACACCAATTTAGGAAGAAAATATATGTCATTTGTAATGCTATCACACCCCCAAACTTGAGTTTTTACTTGTCCTCAAGTAAAAAAAAATGAACAAAGTCACAAGCAAACATGTCACCGCAATTATTATTCTCGCAACTTGAATTTCCTAAAATCTTAATACACAAATTGTATTCATATAATAGAATAATGAGTCGACTATTTATAAGCATGAATCATTAAAACTGCAACTTCATTAATGTTAGTATTATGCATTGAATCTTAATCTTCCCTGAACCAGTATAGCATTTATAGCACACATTTTTTCTTCTTTTCTTTTCTCTTTTCTTTTTCTTTCTTTTTCTCAGTTTCCTTTTTCAATTGACTAAGAGATGTCATTGTATTACTCTACCTTTATTCCTGGGTAGCAACGATGGGGTGCAACAAACCCTCAGAAGGTATGTAATTGCGTTAACACTCACCTTGCAGTGACAGCCTTTGGCTTGATGATTTTTCTAAAATCTGCAGCGGAGTGTTCTCCCTTGAAAAGTCACACTACACTGACATTAAAGTGTCTTTTATTAATACAATGTCATTGCAACTGGTCAGTTAGTTCAAGATTCAAACATTAACACTATTCATTCATTAATGAAGCAATTCCAATCATTCATTCAAAAATAGAAGGCACACTATTCATTCACATTCATTCAATATACACATTAGCATCCCAAGTAATTCAAGAATGACGCATAAAATAAAAAATTATGATCACATTTTTGATGAAATTCTGCATACTTAAAGAAACAAATAAAATTCAAAGATGTGGGTGTAATTGCATTTTCATTTCATAATATCCCTCCCAAACTTATTGTCTTCATTGTCCCAAATGCACTGACAATAATATACAAATAAGGATGGAAATGCAACTACAATGCAGCTAAATTAACAAAAAAAATACAATGACAAAATAAAAATGCAATGACAATAAAAATGCATGCAAACTATCTATAGAGAAGTGTACTAACTCATTCCTCAGCAGCCGATGCAGAGGCTGCTTTGGTTTTCTTTTTCTTCTTCCTTGGGAACTCGCCATCGTCTTTACGTTTCTTCTTTTTGTCCTTGCGCTTTTGTTTCTCATCCTTCGAGCCAATCGGATCGGTAGATTGCTCCTCCTCAGTTGGTTGGGTAATGGCCTCATCAATAGCTACTTCAGATGGATGGATTTCAACTAATGTTGCCACATATGGCACAGTGACAAGAGGATGAATCTCCTCAATGCTACTTGTAGCTACCTCAACCCGGCTCGAATCAGGTGGAGCCTCGTCACTACTAGATGCCCCCACACTCACAGGTGTGCCGATAATATCCTCAACGATAATTGTTAGGGCATCTTCCTTCCTTCTTGCTCCTCTGCAAGGTCCTTCATTTTAGGTTCTTATTTTTTTTTTCTCTTTCTCTTGGCCGTCTTCTTCCTCTACTTTATTCGTAGGCTTTTCCTGCTCATTTATGGAAATGTCAGCGCCTTCTACTGAGTCTACACCCATGGATACAATCGGGGTAGTTATCTCCTCCACCATGGTTGTCTTCTCTGCCATGTTTGTGCCTAGGCTGTTCGAGAATTCGTCTTCAAATAGACTGGCGAAAGTGCGATAGCAATCCTCCTCAACATTAGAGTGCCCCTTTTGTTCTTTATCATCAGAGATATGAATTATCGTTGGGACATGGGTAGGCTTACCATTAAGAGTAGGCTGGTCGGAGGGTAAGGCTTGCATTGGGCAAAAAATAGATGGGAATGCTGGGAAGTCTGGCAGCGGACTGAGACTCATGCTGCGCAATGCGACGACAATTGCCTCATTCTAGGCCTTTGTATACGCATAAAAGATATGTTGTCTATAGTCCATATCTTCTAATACGCCGACAGTGCGGATAGTGCGTGTATCAATGCGATCAATATGCACTCCCATAATAGCCAACCTCTTTTTTAATTTGGGTTTGTAGGCACATCTGCCTACTGTTCCTTCTTTTTCCCTTTGCCCTTGTCCTTCTTTTCTGGTGCTTCTTTCACAATCGACGTTTCTTGGCCTCGAATCATTCTTTCAACTGATATATCATTGATGGGACTTTTGTTTTCAAACACTTCCTCGCCATCCCAGGGCACAATGCCCTTCTATTTGCAGAGCAACATTATTAAAGAAGTGAAGGGAAGTATACTAGTTTGTTTTGCAACAACTTCAGCTATTTGATCATGGAGGATTTCACCAACGACCCTTTAAAATGGAATGTAGAATGCACATACGGTCCAGTGTCGTCGTAGTGCTGTGTGTAGAAGGTAAGATACGACTTTTTATGAAGTGAAAGCACACCTTACTGAAGGTTGTGAGATACCTCCGATGCATGCTATAGTTATGTGGCCTAGTACCTGTCGAAATAGCCCCGTCAACACACGGGTCGCTCAACACTTGGGCAGTCCCTTCATCAGTCAGTTCGTGCACAAATAGAGAGTGGTCATCGACCCTCTCAGGAATCCAAAGTAGAACGTTGATAATCACGACACTCAATAGAATTAAACCTTCCTTCACAAAGACAAACTCTTGCTCATTATCGACAAGGTTTGCATAAAATTCCCTTACCAGCGTAGCGGAGTAGTCAGCGGGGTGTTCACAAAAAAACTTCCATCCCAAACGGCTTATAGTCCTCGTGACGTGCTTCCCCAAAGTCATATGCAGGGACAATTGTAGACCTTGTTACGGATGGATATTTCGTTTCAACATCACGTTCTAATAGCGATCTTTGGCAGCCTTTGACAAAAATAAGATCGGCCCTGTTGATGATGGTGGAGTTGCGATTTGAACCACTGTGGCAAAAGTTAAATGGGTGATTTTAGAAGGATTCTTTGCTCCTCTTGTTTTTTGCCATGATCGCTAAAGAAAAAAATTAAAGGAACTTGCAGAGAAAAGATTAGATTGACAGAATAAAAATAAGAGCAAAAACAAAGAAGAAAATATGTTGCAGTAACAATGGCTAGTGTGGGTAGAAGAAGAGAGTCGGCAGAGAAGGGTTTTATAACCTTTTAGGGGTAAGAGTCGTGATTATTGCAATGTGTCTGGCAAAAACGTTACGTCTGCAACTAATAAATGCCAGGCTACAGATCATACCTTTTCGATTGATTGAATGATTGGGGAGAAATAAATCAATTAGTGTGATTCTTACTGAAAATGTTTTGCTGAGTTATCGCAGAATGCGCCGACAAGTTGTGCTTGTAATGCTTCGACAAAAATATGATTTTTATTCCTGCAAAGAAACTAAAACGAAACAAGTAAAAGTGAAAAAAATAAAGAAAATGTGAAATGCGTTGACATTATTTAAATGTGACTAGATTGATGGTCTCGTTTGGTTCCTTGACATCTGGGCTCACGTAGTGTTTTAGACGTTGGTCATTCACCTTGAATTGTTGTCCATCCTTCAAATTCTCAATTTTCATTGCACCATTCCAGAATGCTTCGATAACTTTGAAAGGGCTCAACCATCTCGAACATAATTTACCTGGATGCATTTTTAATCGTGAATTAAATAATATCACTAACTGACCAGGGCTGAATTATCGACATAATCGATTTTAGGGATTGGTGACTTACCCATTCCGTGACTTTGGCACTGGACGTTCCAAAAATGGGTACTATTGGGTCGAGTGAATTCAATAATAGACGCCTGGTGGCATTCCAGCTTTCCTTCTCCTTTTAAGACCTATCCGAAAGAGAATCCAGTACTTCTCAATCATGAATATCTGAATAGGGCGAACCACCTCGTGAATATCTTTGCTTCGGAACAAAATAATTAGAATAGAATTAGGCTCGATCAATTGGAATGTGTATTATCCATATATTATCCATATAGGGGATCCTCTAGATGAGAAGATCCATCGACCTGAGATGAAGAGAAAGGTCTATCTATTTTATTTAGTTATTTAGTTAAACTAATGATTCGTTATTGGAGCAGATAGCAACAACCATTTCATCCGACATACGTATTTTTTTATTTTCCAATGGATTTACATCTTTCATTAATGGAAATTTTTTGATGTAGTAAGTAATAGCTCTGGTTGTTTGCTGTTCAAGAATTCTTGTTTAGGCAGTTCCTACCATCCATACGTAGTGTTTTGATCTAAGATTTCAATTCTTCCATGTTTCAATAGTAGCATATTGTTTCATGGAGCTAAGGTCCAAAATATGGAAGAAACAGGTGTTTCCACAACTCTACTACCTAGTCAATTCCGTTCCACTTAATCCCTTCATGACCACATATCTTTTCGATTAAGTAATGGGAAACCTTTCTCCTCTTACATGAATCCAATTTTTATTTCATCCGGGAAAGGCCATATTTTTCTTAACAACGTCTTTGTCATTTGATCTAATAGCCTTCCGTTAGATAGGAACAAATTTGATAAATACTAATAACTCTCGGATGGAGTATTAGAACGGAAAAAATCCATTAGATAATGAATAATTGGTTGCAAGATGATATTGTCGTGCCATCTCTTGGTCTTTTCTTTATATATTGCGGCATTCTCATAAGCATGGTGGCAAATTTCTTCCAGTTCAGTGATGTCCAACAATCTTTTTCTTCCAGTAGCATCGTAATCCATATTCACCTGCTTGATTGCCCACATGGCTTTAAGGTGGCATGACTTACCAAACACTAGTTGATACTGCGACATTCCTAATGGTGTTTTGTATGCGGTGCGAAGTGCCTATAATGCATCTTGTAAATGTAAAAACCAATCCCTCTTAGATGGGTTAACCACCTTTTCAAGGATACTTTTAATCTGTCGATTGGATACCTCCACTTGGCGATTTGTTTCTGGATGGTACATTGTGGCCATTCGATGCTTTACACCATATCTTTTCAAAGCTGTCGCTACTTGATTATTGTGAAAGTTAGAACCTTGATCACTTATTAATGCCCTAGGTGTGACGAATCTCGTAAGGATATACGTGTGGAAGAACTTCAACACTCTATGAGCATCATCTTTTGGCACCGCGATTGCTTCGATCCACTTCGAGACATAGTCAATAGCAACCAGGATGTACACATTCCAGAAGAGTTTGGAAATGGCCCCATGAAGTCTATACTTCAAACGTCAAATAACTCCACCTTCATAATTGGTTGTTGGAGCATCTCATTGCATTGAGATATTGAGCCAGAGCGTTAAAATCGATTGCATTATTGTGCAAAGTTATGGGCATCTCGAAACAATGTGGGCCAATAGAATCCTGACTATAGGACTTTTGCAACAATCCTCACACCACCAAAATGACCTCCATAAGGAGCATCATGGCAATGTCTCAAGATATAAGTCATTTCTTCTTCAGGAACGCAGGGATGGATAATATTGTCGGCGCATACCTTGAACAGGTATGGCTCGTTGCAATGGTATTTTGTAACGTCGCGCAAAAATCTAACTTTCTTATGACCAACAACATTCAAGGGTAGCTTCTCACACACAAGATAGTTGACAACATCAGCATATTAGGGTGATGCGTCGACAAAGAATAACTGCTTGTCTGGAAATGCATCGATAATTTTGGCTTTATTCCCATCTTCACTTGCAGTCGAGATAAGTGGTCAGCTACTTGATTTTCAGATCCTTTCCTATCCTTGATTTCAACATCAAATTCTTAAAGGAGTAGGATCCATCGGATTAATCTAGGTTTGGCATCTTTTTTCTCAAAAAGGTATCTCAATCCGGAGTGATTTGTATAAAATGTAATCTTTAAGCCAACAAGGTATTAGCGAAACTTGTCAAATGCAAAGACTACTGCTTGCAACTCCTTCTCAGTGGTTGTATAATTAACCTGCACTTCGGTCAAAGTTTTGTAAGCATAATAAATAGAATGAAATACCTTTTCTTTATGTTGACCTAGCACAGCTCCAAAAGCAAAGTCACTTGCATCGCACATTAATTCAAACAGTTGTGTCCAGTCCGGTGTGACAATAATTAGAGCTTGTACTAGCTACTTCTTTATTGTGTTGAATGCATCCAGACAGGTGTCATCAAACACAAACTTTTTATTTTGCTCTAGTAATGAGAATAACGGTTTACCAGTCTTGGAAAACTCACAGATAAATCTCCTATATAACCCAGCATGTCCAAGAAAGCTTCTTATTCCCTTGACATTGGTGGGCGGTGGCAATTTCTCGGTGATTTCAACCTTTGCTTTATCAACCTTAATGCCCTGACATGATATGCGATGGCTGAGGACAATACCTTCGGTTTCCATGAAGTGGCATTTCTCCCAATTCAGAACTAGATTTGTGTCTTCGCATCTCTTTAGAACTTTCGCCAAGTTGTCAGCGCATTGGTCAAAATTCTACCCATAAACAGAGAAATCATCCATAAATACCTCTTGAGAATTCTCGATCATATCCGAGAAGATAGCCATCATACATCTCTGGAATGTTACTGGCGTATTGCACAACCCAAATGGCATACGTCGGAAGCCAAATGTCCCAAATGGGCATGTGAACATAGTCTTTGCTTGATCTTCCAGCTTAATGGCAATTTGGTTGTATCCAGAATAGCCATCTAAGAAGCAATAATAGACTTTACCAGCTAGCCTATCTAACATTTGGTCAATGAACGGTAGTAGGAAATGATTTTTCTTTGTGGTCGCATTCAGTCGACGATAATCCATGCATACTCGCCAGCCATTCGCAATGTGAGTAGGGATCAACTTGTTCTTGTCATTACTTATAACTGTGAAACAAATCTTCTTGAGCACACATTGAATAGGACTACCTAATTGCTATCAAAAATAGGGTAAATGATGCCCGCATCTAGCCACTTGATAATTTCCTTCTTTACTACTTCTTTCATCTTTTCATTTAGCCTTCGTTGTTGCTCAATAGATTGCTTCCTTTCATTTTTCAGCCTGATCTTGTGCATGCAAAAAGAGGGACTAATACCTCTGATATCTGTAATGCTCCAAGCTATGGCTCTTTTGTGTTCTTGTAAAATTGTGATGAACTTATCTTCCTGTGTTGTGTCGAGGGATGCGTTGACAATAACAGGTATTATATCATTGTCACCCAAAAAGACATATTTTAGGTGCGTCGGTAATTGCTTTAACTCCAAGGTAAGAGCTTGTTTAATCGACGGTTTAAACATAGGGATCATCCTATTCGACAAATCCAAAGACTCCAATTGTCAATTTTGTCTCAGCTCACAATTATTAACCTTAGCTTTGCTGTCACAGTCAGCTAGGATATCCCTAACGAATGTCATTGCATCTTCATCTAAGACTACTGAACTCATTGCATTGAATTCTTCCAAAATTATCTCGTCTAGCACGTCGATGTGGTGACACTGCTCTTTACTTCTGGACGGCATGCCTCGAACACACTGAAGGTTACATGTTCGTCGTTATGACACATGATAAGTTCTCCCTTGAACACGTCGATCAAAGTATGTCCTGTTGCCAAAAATGGTCGCCACAAGATGATAGGCACCTCCTTGTTTGCTTTACAATTAAGGATTATGAAATCAGTAGGAAACATAAGCTTATCTACTTGGACAAGGACATCTTTGATGGTCCTCAAGTTATGCTAAGGATCTGTCCGCAAGTTGTAATGTCACCGTAGTGGGCTTCATTGATCCTATTCCTAACTTCTTGAAAGTAGATAAAGGCATAAGGTTAATACTTGCTCCCAAATCACATAACGCTTTACCTAAATAATGATTTGCAATAGAGCAGGGGATTGTGAAGCTGCCAGGATCTTTCATTTTTTGTGGCAACTTGTTAGTTAACACAGCGCTGCACCCCTCTGTGAATGCAATCGTCTTGATTTTGGACAATTTTTTCTTTTTTCATAATAGCTCCTTCATAAATTTCTCATAACTGGGTATCTGCATAAGTGCATCTACAAGAGGTATGTTAATATGTAATTGTTTCAAAGTAGAAACAAGCTTTTGATATTCCTTGTCATAGTCTTTCTCTTTAAATCTTTGTGGAAATGAAAAAGGTATCGTATCAGTGGGTTGTGGTGGAATAACCGGTTGCATCGACACAAGCAGTTGCGTCGTCGTTTTTGTTAGGAGAATAGTAGGCATAAATGTCACAACAGTTGGCTCTTCCTTATTTATTTCTACTTCTTTTCTTTCAACTGCAAGTTCTCCTTGTTGTGTAGATTCGGATGCATCGACATGTTCTTGGTCAGAATGTCTGCTTGGTTCAGCCGTTTGCTTTCTAGTTCGTAACGTAATAGCCTTACAATGCTCCTTCCCTCTTTGCGTTGGGTTTTCAGTATCACTAGGTAGAGCACCTAGTGATCTTGTACTCAAATTAGAAGCCAACTATCCTAGTTGGGCTTCAAACACTAGGATAGAGGAAGAATTTCCTTACACTATTGCTTCAGTTCGCGTGAGATGCTCTGCATCATCGCCTCAAGAGCAACCATAGGGTCTGACCTTGGTTGAGAAAATGTTGTTGTGGTTGCTGGTGTTGTCCTTGCATATGTGGCATTGCGTTCTATTGCGGCTGCAATCGTGTTTGTGGTTGCATTTGGCTATGTACTTATAATTGATCAGGATGTGAATGTACCTTTGAATTTTGGTTGAAACTCTGCTGTTGATGATTGTTGTAACTCCCTTGTTTATAATCCCTTGCTATAAGGAATTTCCATATCTATATGTGGACGCATTTTGATTCCGCCAAGGTTGCTGAGTTCAGTTATTGTATAAGTTACCATACGAATTTTCTTGAATGTTGTTGACATAGAATGCATTTTCAGCATGTTGTGGGCAATCCTCGTAACTATGGTTGTCACCGTAAATTTCACAGGAAAATGTCAGTGCATCCATTTGTTAAGCTACTTGAATAGGGGCAGCATCACTTGTCCCCTTGTTATTCTTTATGATATTGGCCAACAAAGATACTTGCGAACTCAAAGCAGAAATAGCATCTAATTCAAGAACATCAGGATTAGTCTTTATCTGAGTAGAACGAGAAATTGGATGCTCATAATCATTTTGTACAATCCTCTCTAGAATTCTTACAGCTTCAGTGTAGGTGCAATCAAACAAAGGATCGTTAGTAGATGTGTCAACAAGATTCCTTGTCTGAGCATTCAATCCATTATAAAAGATCTCTATTTGGGTCTCTTGTTAAATTTCATGCATTAGGCAACGTCTAAGTAGAGAGTTATAACGCTCCCATGTTGTATGTAAGTTCTCATCATCCAGCTGATGGTAAACTGTAATGTCATTACGCAACCTTGTATTCATTCTCGGTGGATTGAAATGTAAAATGAATTTCATTGCTAACGCATTCCATGATGTAATGGATTCAGTCGACAATCCCAAAAACCATGTTCTCGCTCTTCCCTGCAATGAATAAGGAAATAATTGTAGTTTTAAGGCATCATCAGGGACACCATGTTGGCTAAAAGATGCGCAAATAAGCATAAATGATTTTAAATGTTCTCGTATGTCTTCACGAGGTAGGCCTGCGTATTGCCCATTTGAGTTAAGCATCTGAAACATAACCAATTTTCAGCTTGTATAACTAGTCTTACCACTCCTGGTTGTAAATCATCAAGGATAGGAATGAAAAAATCCCTAATTGTTCATGTTTCGCACTTGTTCTTCTTATGGAGGCAATGGTGATAAATTATTTATTCATGGTGGTTGTATTGGAGGAACTCCATCTTGTGGCTGCAATGGTGGTAAATTATTGTTGTTTTTATTACCAGCCATTTTCCGTGTTCTTGCTTCCTTCTTCTAAGTGTTCTTTCGAGTTCTGGGTCAAAGCTTGCAATATCCTTAGAATTTCTTCTTGTATACATGCAACTTCTAGAAAAATAAAATAAAATTAACACAAGAAAGTTAAACAGATTAGTAAAAACAAAAATGCTACGTAAGAAACAATTGCTTCTACAATAGTAAACATCAAACAAACGCCATTCCCCGGTAACGGCGCCAAAACTTGATCGGCCTGTAATGTCACAGCAATATGCAAGCGAACACACGTCGATGCAAGTATAGTTGATAGATTGCTCTATCAAATATCGATCCCACGAGGAATGAGTTCTTTATGTTCAAATTGTCGAAGCAACTAAAATTGAGATTAGAAAAAATGCTAGTAAAGATGTCAGTGTAATTAAATCAGAAATGCACAGTTAAAATAGTTAGAGTTGTCAATGTATTTGTAAAAGTTAATTGTCAAAGCAACTGAAAGTAAATCAAAGTGTTGTTGAAGTGTTGAGTATTTAAATGCAAGAAAGTAAAATATGACCAAGTGTAAAGGATTGGAGTGGATCACTGATTTCGCTAAGTAGCAACGTTGGATGCGCCTACAAGGTATTGTATAGACGAGTTGTCGTAGCAATAAGGCTTCAATGAATCTTACCAATAAAAGCTCTCTGTTTAATCAAGACTCAAGCACCCACAATTACCCCACCTCTCGGCATTAGCAACGTTGTGTACTCAAGAACAAGTGACTAGAATCTCTTCTAATCCCAAGCAACTCTCACTGTCTTGCTCGTTAACCTAACTTGTCACCGCATCTCTTGATGTTGGTAGACTGCAAATGTACTCTCGTGTTTGATGCAGTTAGATCCAAGAATAAATAAAAGAAAAGCATTAAATAAGAATCAAAGTGATCTAACACTGAAAGATACTCTCGTATTCATTCAAATGTCATTAGAATTCATCAACATAAAAGAGGGTTCAACGAATACAATCGAAGCTTACTCTCTTTGGACTACTAGGACTATTCCTCAATCGCTCCTCCAGCGTTGCATCGAGCACCTCTCGTCAGAAGTGGTTGCTTCTTCGCTCAATCAGCTCACCATCTTCCAGCTTAAATCTCAAAAACACAAAGTAATTGCAGAATTTAATTCCTTTCCTCTTGATTCATTTCTTCCATCTCTTTTCTTCTATTTATAGCCTTCAAAAGTCATAGGTTTCATCCTCCATTCTTAGATCTAGATCCAATTTGCAGCTGTCAAAGTTAGTTACAGTACAGCTATGCACTCACACAGTTTTAATGTGTTCTTCAGTGATCTGCAGGTTGTTGTTACATTGTTGGGCACGATATGAAGTTGTCAATTACGACGATAACGTGTGATTTTCCTGTGCTGGTGCTTCCAGTTGTATTTTCAACTTTAGTTCACTTATCCAAAGCTCAGGTTTTTATGTGGCGACATTTCTGGTCACAATTTCAAGCTAATCTTGTGGTTGCATTCTTCTTCCAGCATTGATCTTCTAAAATGAGTTCCTGCAATGACAATTCTAAGGCGCAATATATAGGCTACTTGTAGTGACATTAGTACACAAAAGATGTAAAAATAACAAGAATTTAAACCAGACTAAAATGAATTAGAAAATATAAAAACTAAGTATGAAATGCGTATGATGCATGCAAAATAAGATACAAAAGAGACAATTAAAACACCAATTTAGGGAGAAAATATATGTCATTTGTAATGGTATCACATATCAGCCCATGTGTTACCAAATCCCGGCGGTAAATAAAATAGTCACTCTCTAGCAAAGACGACTAATGAAAAAGGAAATGCACGAAGTTTAATTTGGTCTTCTGTTACTCCTTGAGATTTCATGCTCGTGCAAACCATATGGAACTCCTTTAGGTGCGTGTGCGGATTCTCATTTTGAATCTCGCAGAAAGTGGGAAACAGATGGATTAAGCTCAACTTTAAATAAAAATTAGAAAAATGTTACCTTTCCCCGGCAACGATGCCAAAATTTGATAGGCGTCAAAACCACTAAATAAATATTCCTACGACAAATAATACAAAAAAGTAGTATAAGGCAGTAAGGTTGATTCCATAGGGATTGGTTGTTGAAATCTACTTTAGCGTTTTTCTCTCGAGTAGGATGTCGTGTCAACAGTCATGCCCATGACTTGAAGCTGTCTTGCTGGAAAGTAATAAATAAATTAGGGGGTGATCGAAAAGGTTTAGAAAATAAGTGAAACAACAAAAATAACAGTTTTAAAAATACGCAAAATAAAATAAGAAAATAAATATATGTTTGTAATCATAATTAAATAGCCTTAGCCTCAATGTTCTTCGATTTTCGATTCGATCCTTGAAAAGTGTTTTCTCCTTCATACAATAAGCTGGTTATAGCAACTAAGAATGTCCTAGCCACCAATTCTTCCTTTCATAGTTGGTCCCGGTATGACTTGTCAGACCAACCCTTACCAAATGTCTAACCACGATACACGCATTCGTAATTCAAGACTTTGATAGCCTTGTGTTCTAAAGAACCCAACTCGGATTAACGGCCTCAACCATGCGAGATGGTTAAATCCGATCACTCTCTCTCTTGACAAAAATCATGCTAATATTACCCCGCCAAGACTCGCCAATTTGTTCGTAGAAATTTCAATTCAACACGGCTAATTCGTCTTGCCAACTGTGTGCCAAAAACGACTTTAACCTAATGCGTACCTTTTAATTAAAATCAAGTAAACTTTAAAGGATGAATTTTTTAATCCCGATATTTTAGAGAGACAACGAATACATCTACAAAAGATCTGTGCAGATACGTATCTCACGTTTCTTGACCGAAGATTACATCGGTCTAAAGCCAAGATGGTGGTTTAGTGGAGCATGATTTTAATCATGCTTGATGGATTATGAATGACTGATGAGATGATAGTATGTAATGGAAGTTGACAGAAAGAAAGGGTACTTGGAATATTATAAAACCAAACAAGGAAATGAAAGACAAATTGAGAAGAAAATGGCAGAATGCTTCTGAAGAAATCAACTAAAGGAAATTAAATGGAAATTTTCATTAAGCTCTCTCAATTTCAAGTGTATCTTTCAATGTCACCACCAATCCCTATTTATATACAATTATTTACTAAATATAGCTTAACCACTACTTAAAATAATAATTAAATAAAATCAAAAAATTTAGATTTTCTCCTATTTTAAACTTTACTTGGTCAAACAAAAAACTACTAAATCTTTGACCATTTCTAACTTTTTGATTTAGCCCCATTTTGTTGATTATGTTGCAATTTGGTCCTTTTTATCCAATTGAATACCTATAATGATTAAAACATAAATTCATCGAATTATTAGGGATCAATTCAATATTTACCCAATTTAAGCACAAAAATAATGTAAATTTAATGTGTTATCAAAGAGTACAACTTTGATCCGGTAATAAAGAGAACACTAAGATGAAAGATAAAAGAGATAAGGAATATGGCTAGACACGATCCAAGAGTAGAGGATGCAAGTGGAGGTGAACGTATCTTGCAATGCGATTATCTCAAAGGTAATTCCCCAAAAACTTAAGGATCCCGGTAGCTTTACTATTCTAATTAAAATTAGGAATCTTCAATTGAACAAGGCTCTGTGCGATCTTGGTGCAAGCATAAACTTAATACCTTTATCAATATCGGAGAAGCTTGGGAGTGGGGTGATCTTAAGAATACCGAAGTTACTTTACAACTAGTAGATCAGTCATCTGTACGACCAAGGGGAATTTTATAGGAGTCTTAGTTCAGGTAAGGAGTTTTATCATCCTTGCGAGTTTCGTTGTTTTAGACTTTGAGGAAGACAAGGATTTCTCCATTTTTCTTGGAAGATCATTCTTAGCCACGTCCCGGTCCAACATTGACCTAAACAATAATGAGCTTACTATAAGAATAAATGGTGAGGTGGAAACCTTGAAATGTGGGGATAAAAGCGATGAAACCAAGGAACACAATGAAAGATGTCATCTGCTCAAATTAAATAAGGAGAAGGGCACAATCGAATCCCATTCATGAATATAGAAAAAATTAACCGATTTAAGGAAAAAGATCGATTGAAGGAGTTGGAAAGATCTCACGAGAAATGGACAAAAGGTGAACAAAATTCGATTCGTTTGGTAAGAGTAAGTGTAGCGGATGAGTCCGATAGCAAGACTTAAAGGAGAAAGGTGGTACCAACTTATGTATAATATTGTATATCACTCTAACATGTTTTTCTTTCAGCTTTCATAGAAAACAGGGGTTTGTTGTGACATACTATCAGCTTTGTAGCAACAAAAGTGATAGAATTCAAAAAGAGCAAGGCCGAAGCCGACGTCGCGACATGGACACCCTCTCATCGCAACAAAGTAGACAAAATTGACAAAAATCAAGGCTGAGGAGAGTCTCGCGACAAGCCATCAATAATTTTGCGACTTAGAGGCACTGAAGGAGAAGTCGCAAAAAACACTATCTATGTCGTGACATCGACTGCAATTTCAACAGAATTGACCCGGCCCAATTACGTAACCCGACGGCTAAAGGCTTATGTTTTTCAAATTTTTACACCTTAAAACCCTAAATACTAACCATTATAAATATCTAAACATCATTCTAACTCATGTTATCTTATATTAACTCATCAAAAACCTAGAAATCATTTATTTTCTCTATTTTCTCCTTACTTTTCACATTTCTAAGCAAAGGGGAAAGGCACAACCATCCAGGTTTAAAGTTCCTATTCTTACATCTTTATTATTTAGAATGCCTCCTAGAAAGGTTAGACGTAGGGTAGAATCTGAACCATCATTGGATACAACTCCGTTTTAATTTTCTAAATTGGAATGTAGAAAAATATTTCAATGAACTTCAAGGAAAAACCTTCATTCAAGAAAGGGGTTTTGATCCAATGATGGTTTTTTGAAAGGAAGTTTGGTCGTTTTGTGGAAGGAAGTTTGGCCTTTAGTTAGGTACCATAGATGGGAGTGTTTTTGGACAATCCCTACAGAACCTGCTACTATCCCTATAGTCCAAGAATTTTATGCTGCTCTAAAAGAATATATCTTTAGGATTAGGGATGAACTTAATTAGGAAACCTTAGTAATTAGGGGAATTAGTGTTAAGGTAAACCTCAAAATAATTTGTAATTTCTTTGATGTCACTTATTATGAACAGTATTTCTTAGATCAACTAGATTTAGAATCCTTTAGTGATATAAACATGCATGAAGTAATTACTTATTTGACTGAGAGAAGGGGGAATGGAAATTTAGACCAGGCACTAGGATTCCCACATCATTTAATCAAGCTGTCATATTTCCAAAAGCTAAAATGTGGATTCAATTTATTTGCACACGAATGATACCTACTTTAAATGTTTCTAATGTTAATGCTTTTCGAGCAGTATTGTTATTTGCAATTTTGCAGAAAAAGTATGTTTGTATAGGGAAATAGATCCACCGTGACATGAGTCGTTGTGTAGGAAGCCAAAAGGTGGGGATTTTCTTTCCTCAACAAATCACAGCTTTGTGTAGAAGAGCATGAGTGCCAATGACATCAATTGAACAAACCTTAAAGCCATCGAAAAGTGTTATTGGTGACACACTCTTCTAACAATATAGAGAACTTCGTGCCAAAAAAATAAGAGAAGGGAAGAACAAACCACGAGATTCGACGGCTACACCAACATCCACACGAAGGTTGGCACCAACCCAACAAGAAGTTCGTTAAGAGACTCATGCAAAGCTGGATTGGATGTTCTAATGGATGCACGAATCAGGACCAATATTCCAAGAGGTCGCTTAATAGCATAACCTTTGGGTCCCTAACAACACTACGGACATGTTTGGGGTAATAAATGAGGAACATGTTAATGAAGAGCCGAAGTTAAGGAATGACTGTGAATATAAGTAGGATGAGATGGATGAGGAGGAATAACTTTTAAAAATAATTTAGTTTTGTAAATCTTGGATAATTTTTTATTTTATTATTAGACTTATATAATTTGTAGGAGTAAGACTAATTTATTTTACTATAATTTATTTTTTATATGTGCTTGAATTCTTTTTGTAAGAACCCCACATTATGGAAGACACAACAATTTCGAACATTAACGTCACAAGGAAAAGGACAACCACCATAAAAAGAAGAGAACTTTCACGATAAATCGAGTAACTTCTTTCCTTTATTATTTGAGGGGACTACTCATTAGGGACAATGTGCTTTCTAAAGTGTGAGGTGTAACATAGGAATTTTTGGCATATGGTTTTTTATTTTTTAATTTTTTATGTGTGGTTGAGCTTGTAGAGATACAAGTGATTGGTTAGGAGCATGTATAATAAGTTGATTATGTTGATTGGTAAATTTGGCATGTTGATAAGGAATTTTTATGTTTTGAGCATGAAACTTTTAAGTTCTATATGTTATATTAAAGAATAGATAGAAATGTATTATTAATACCAAGTGATGTATGAGATATCAGGAAACAAGCATGCTAGTATATATGATAGATGATAATTTTGAAATTATGTGATGAAATTGATATTTGTGCATATTAAGGTGTTTAGGGATGACCTAAGGCATTGTTTGGACTTACCTAGAGCTAAAAAACCAAACCCTATTCTGAATTTTGAAATTAGTACTCATCTTTGAGCCTTATGACCCTTCTTGATAAACCACACTATAAGCCTCTTTAGCCTTAAAATGAAAATTTTTTGTATACTCTTTTCTTTGGTCCTGTTTTGCATGGAAATAGACGTATGGCCATTGGTATTAAGGGTAACATATGTGTTAAAATGTCGTTTTATTTTTCTTTAAGGCCAAGTGAGGCCTAAAGGTTAGCTAATGTACTTGGTGAGTGTACAAGAGATCACAAAAACTATACTAATAGGATACTAATCACTTCGTCACGACATAGGTTGAAGTACGTCATAACCAAGGGACCAAATTTAAAGGAACTCAAAAACTGACTTCTTTTTCGCGACATAAATAAGCTATGTCAAGACAACACCTATGGGATGATGCTTCTGATCTGTCAGTTTTATACCTAACAGATTGAACTATTTTTCACACTTGAAGAGCTAGAAATCAAGTATTTTTGTTAAGTATTCATAGGATTTAGTTTAGATTTCTTATTTAAATAAATTTTGTAACCAAAGTGTTAAAATGTCGTTTTATTTTGTCTTTAAGGCCAAATGAGGTCTAAAGGTTAGCTAATGTACTTGGTGAGTGTGTAGGAGACCACAAGAAGTGTACCAATAGGATACTAATCACTTTTTCATGACATAGGCTAACCTACATCGCAACCAACAGACCAAATTTAAAGGAACTCGAAGACTGACTTCTTTGTTGCGACATACATGAGGTATGTCGCGAAAACACTTGTAGGATGACGCTTCACTTCGTCACGACATACGATTTTATTTTCTTTTATTTTTTTGTATTTCGTTTCCTTTATTTTTTATTTGATAATTGGTTTATGACTCGGAGCCAAGGAAACTTGGTTGACCCTATTTCTAACCCCGAATCACTAATCAAACATAACCAAAGAAACCCATAGGTTATGCAAAACACACCACCGAAGGAGACAGAAGAACAAGTAGACCCAATAGAAGATCCCGCGATTAACGTAGAAGACATCAATATACCTCAACAACTCTCTGCAAAGGATCGATGGTAGAAGAACAAAAAACTATAAGGGAGTAGTCTTTACCTACTTTAGATCTAACTCAGGGAAGTATTGCGAGACTTACTATCACTGCTAATAATTTTGAAATAAAATCGATTATGATTCAAATGGTTCAGAATAATTTGCATTTTAGGAGGATAATGTCTTAAGATCCCAGTTTACATTTGAAACAGTTTTTACAATTGTGCGATACTTTCAGGTTTAATGGTATTACTAACGATGTCATTCGTTTAAGATTATTTCCCTTTTCTTTAACTGACAATGCTTTTTCATGGCTGGATGCACAGGCACCTAGATACATAACAACTTAGGACAAACTAGCAGGGAAAGTTTTGCAAAAAAATTTCCCCATGGGAAAAGCCATTCAACTTAGGAGAGAATTGTCAACCTTTCGGCAGTTCGAGGGCGAAGGGTTCCATGAAACATGGGAACAGTTTAAGATGTTAGTACACAAATGCCCTAATCATGGTATGTCGGCATGGATGTAATTACAAAGTTTCTATAATGGGTTGGATGCATATATCATGTCTACTCTAGACGGTGCGACAAGAGGAGCCTTAATGAATCGAACATATAATGACGCTTATGGGCTCATAGAAAATATGGCGATGAACTCATGTTAGTGGCCTACTGAGAGGTTCACTTATGTGCAGAAACTCGCTTCGATGAAAATGATAAAAGAAGATGACAAATACCAACAATTGTTGGAGAGACTGAATCGAATTGAGTCTGCTACAATAGCACCATCATCCAATGAAGAAGATAAGCCTCTTTTTTACTATCTCAAAAATTCGAAAGAGGCCAATTATGTAAGTACTCGAAATCCCTATTCAAATACTTACAATCTAGGATGGAAAGATCACCCCAATTTTAGGTGGGAAGGAAGCCAAGGGGGAAATAGTAACAATAATCAAGCAAGAAATCCTTGTTATCAACCCCCATTTCTACAGAGACAGCCAGAAAAAGCAAATCAAGGTGACCATACTGCATGTGGTAAATGAATGAATAGAATTTGAAGGGGAGATGCACTCCGTGAGGGCAGACATAAAACAAGTACAGTCTGATTATGCTCATACAGCCAGATTTGTGGGAAAGCTAGAGGAAAGAATGGATCAATTGATAAGTATGATGAGTGATATTTCGAGAAAAATTGGTTCTGAAATCCCTAGCAAGACCGAAAATAATCCCTGTAGGGAAGGTAAAGAGCAAGTTAAAGTGATTGAATTGAGACCGGGCAAAGTACTGAGTAGCCCAAAATGACCTAAGGATGAAGAAGTGCCTAAGAAACCTTCTGAGGTGATAAACATCCTGTCTGACAATGACACTGAAGTCATCAAGCCTAAGGAGGTGTCCATGGTAGAGGCATTAGAAACAAAAGGAAGATGTGCCTAAGGAAGAAAAGAACGACTTAGTTATATTTCCGTAAAGGTTAGAAAAGAAGAAGCGACAAGAAGAAGATGACTTTGTAAGTTTCATCAACCTTTTTAAATCCCATAATATTAACTTGCCTTTGATTGAACTGATAGAAAAGGTACCCAAGTACGCCAAATTTTTAAAAGAAATCACGACACGACATCCAAAAATAAAGGTAGGTGAGTAAGTGGAGGTGAACGCATCCTGTAGTACGATCTTAAAGGTAATTCCCCAAAAACTTAAGGATCCCGACAATTTTACTATTCCAATTAAAATTGGGAATCTTCAGTGTAACAAGGCTCTATGCGATCTTGGTGCAATCATAAACTTAATGCCTTTATCAGTATTCGAGAAACCTAGTAGTAGAGATCTTAAGAATACCCAAGTTACTTTACAATTGGCAGGTCAATCATTTGTACAACCGAGAGGAATTTTAGAGGACCACTTAATTCAAGTAAGGAGTTTTATCATCCTTGCAGATTTCATTGTTTTAGACTTTAAGGAAGACAGGGATATCCTCATTTTGGTAAGAAGACCATTCTTAGCCATGTCTCGGTCCACCATTGACCTAAACAATAATGAGCTCGCTGTGAGGATAAATGGTGAGGTGGAAACCTTGAAATGTGGGGATAAAAGCAATGAAACCAAGGAACATAATGAATGATGTCATCTGCTCGAATTAAATAAGGGAGAAGGGCACAATCGAATCTCATTCATGAATACAGAAAGAATTAATCGATTTAAGGAAAAAGATCGATTCAAGGAGTTGGAAAGAGCTCATGAACAATGGACAAAAGGTGAACAAAATTGGATTTGTTCGGTAAGGGTAAGCATATTGGATGAGTCCGGTAACAAGACTTAAAGGAAAAAGGTGGTACTAACTTATGTATAATATTGTATCTCACTCTAACATGTTTTTCTTTTAGTTTTTCACAGAAAACAGGGGTTTGTTACGACATACTATCAGCTTTGTCATAACAAAAGTGACAGAATTAGTAAAGAGCAAGAACGAAGCCAACATCTCGACATGAACACCTTCTCATTGCAACAAAGTAGACAAAATCGAAAAAAAATTAGAGCTGAGGAGAGTGTCGTGACAAGCCATCAATAATTTCGCAACTTAGAGGCACTGAAGAGCATGTCGCGACAAACACTATCTATGTCGCGACATCAACTATAATTTCTACAGAATTGACCCGGCCCAACTACGTAACCCAATGGCTAAGGGCTTATGTTTTTCAAAATTTTACACCTTAAAACCCTAAATAATAACCATTATAACTATCTAAATATCATTCTAACTCATGTTATCTTATTTTAACTCATCAAAAACCTAGAAATCCTTTCTTTTCTCTATTTTCTCCTTACTTTTCACATTTCCAAGCAAAGGGGAAAGGCACACCCATCCAGGTTTAAAGTTCCTATTCTTACATATTTATTATTTAGAATGCCTCCTAGAAAGGTTAGACGTATGGTAGAATCTAAACCATCATTGGATATAACTCCATCGAATTTTCTAAACCGAAATGTAGAAAAATATTTCAAAGAACTTCAAGGAAAAACCTTCATTCAAGAATAGGGTTTTGATCCAATGATGGTTTGTGCAAGGAAGTTTGGCCTTTAGTTAGGTACCATAGATGAGAATGTTTTTGGACAATCCCTATAGAACCTGCTGCTATCCCTGTAGTCTAAGTATTTTATGCTGCTCTAAAATATCATATCTTTAGGATTAGGGATGAACTCAATTGGGAAACCTTTTTAATTACGGGAATTAGTGTTAAGGTAAACCCAAAAATAATTTGTAACATCTTTGATGCCCCTTATTATGAACAGGATTTCTTAGATCAACTAGATTTAAAATCCTTTAGTGATATAGACATGCATGAAGTAATTACTTATTTGACTGAGAGAAAGGGGAATGGAAATTTAGACCAGGCACTAGGATTCCCACTTCATTTAATCACGCTGTCATGTTTCCGGAAGAAAAAATGTGGATTTAATTTATTTGCACATGAATGATACCTACTTTAAATATTTCTAATGTTAATGCTTTTCGAGCAGTATTGTTATTTGCAATTTTGTAGAAAAAGTAGGTTTGTATAAGGAAATGGATCCATCGAGACAAGAGTCATTGTGTAGCAAGCCAAAATGTGGGGATTTTCTTTCCTCACCTAATCATAGCTTTGTGTAGGAGGGCAGGAGTGCCCATGACATCAATTGAACAAACCTTGAAGCCGTCGAAAAGTGTCATTGGTGACACACTCTTCCAACAATATGGAGAACTTCGTGCCAAACAAATAAGAGAAGGGAAGAACAAACCACGAGATTTGACGGCTACACCAACATCCACATGAAGGTTGGCACCAACCCAACAAGAAGTTGGTGAAGGGACTCATACAAAGCTGGATTGGATGCTCCAGTGGATGCACGAATGAGGACCAATATTCCAAAAGGTCGCTCGACAGCATAATCTTAAGGTCTCTAACTACATTACAAACATGTTTGGGGTAATGAATGAGGAACATGATGATGAAGAGCTGGAATTAGGGAATGAAAGTGAAGATGAGGAGGAATAACTCTTAAAAACAATTTAGTTTTGTAAATCTTGGATAATTTTTTTTAGACCTATATAATTTGTAGGAGTAGGACTAGAATTTATTTTTGTATATGTGCTTGAATTCTTTTTGTAAGAACCTCACAATTTGGAAGACACAACAATTTTGAACATTAATGCCACAAGAAGAAGGAAAACCACCATAAAAAGAAGAGAACCTTCACAATAAATCAGGTAACTTCTTTCCTTTATTATTTGAGGGGACTACACATTAGGGACAATGTGTTTTCTTAAGTGTGGGGGGTAACATAGGAATTTTGGCATATAAATTTTATTTTTAGTTTTTCTTTTATGTGTGCTTGAGCTTGTAGAGATACAAGTGATTGGTTAAGAGCATGTATAATAGGTTGATTATGTTGATTGGTAAATTTGGCATGATTGTAATACCCAAAACCCAAAATCGTTGTCGGTTAAGGTTTCGGTGTTTGTCCGATCATCTATCATTTTTTATCTCTTAATACCATCTCATTTAATCTTATTTTAATAACGAAATGCACCCAACACAACATAAATCATCGATTAATTATAATCATAACTCGACAAGGGAAAAAAGGTCATTTCCATGATTTTTAGAGACTTCTATCGGCACCTGTTGGGCACGTATCGGTAGTTGTCGAGTCAGTAAACAGTTCAGAAGCTGTGCAGACTTCTATTGATACCTAAGGCAGTTCTACCGATACAAGTGAGACTTCTACCAAAACAAGTCATGCTTTTATCGATACTAAAAACTCTAGAGAGCTAAGAAGTCTTACCCTGCAACTTCTACCGATACAAGTACACAGACTACCGATACTTCTATGAGCAGAACTACCGATACCTACTAAGCAACTGTTGGTACAACTCAAGTCAGTGAATAACCTCTCTCATACCCTATACTTCTACCGATACATGCATGAGTTCTACCAGAACAAGTATGCAGAATTCAAATAGGCATGCCAAAACTCAAGTTTATCAATCATTCAACATTTCATAACTTCAAAATACATTAGACCATCACATTTTTCATAGTTTCTGGGTCAATACATACATCTTCTAAAGCCTACATTTCACTTGAGCAAGCATACAAAAAGTATGTTCATCATTATCCAAGTTCACAACAAGGAAGCCAACATTTCCACACAAGTAATATCAAAGGTAACATCATCCTAGTACATGCCATATAACCATGATGAAAACTACCAAATGAGCACCGCAATAGTATGACTTCTTTGAGATGATTCAATCTTCAAGCAGCAAAAATAATTTACAAAACAAAAATAACATCTTTGGTAAGGTTCATAGCTTAGTAAGTTCGAAGAGTATAAAGTTTTACCAAACATTTACATAAAGCAGTTATAACTCAACCGAGCCAGGATAACCCATTGCATTTCTTAAACCATATTTAGTATTTCCGCTTTCCTATCTATATTATTTCTGTTACCAATACCCAATGCTGCTCACATGAGCTATCGAGGACTCACAACATATGCGGTACCCCAGCCATCGGTACGTGTTTGTCTATTTAACTATCCCCTAGCGATGCTGCTCACACGAGTTGTCGAGAATATGCACTTATGCAACATTCCCAGCCATCGTAGGGCCTATAATCAATTCTAAGATTCATATCTCTTTTTTTGACTCACGATGTTGCTCAAACGACCCGTCGAGGACTCGCAACATATGCAATACCCATCCATTGTGTCGATTTCATTTTTTCAGCATAAAGTCTGCTATCTTTGTCAATCCCTTTTCGTTCATTCTCTTTGATTCCAAGTGCTTCCATCCAATTTTTGATATGTATAGAATAGGTAAAAATATTAACTAAATACAAATTTACTTAACGAACTTACCAGACTGAATTGTAATGACGGGAAGGCTTCAGGGACTATTCTGTTAATTTCCCTTTTACGAGATCCGTTGCACAATCGTAATCTAAATCAAAAAATCACCCAGTTTTTCATATTAAAACACATAATCAGGTCATTTAAAACAATTTGATCCTTTTCAAAAAATTACAAAATTACCCCTAATACTTTCCTTTTTATTCAATCTAGTCCTTTCAATACAAAACATGCAAAATAACTTTTCTCTTACACAACCAACCTTAGTCAAATTCTTTAGGATGTTTACCCAACCTCTACACACAATTATTTTCATAACAATACATGTATTTTCACTATTTTCACATTTTAGTCCTTAAACCCTAATTCATCCAAAACACTTTACAAAAAGGTCCAACCCAAACATCAAGCATTCATATCCATCAAACATTTAACATATTCACAAATTAGTCCCTAGATTAGCTAGATCAAGCTAATATGGACTCAAAACATAAAAATCACTAAAAACGATTAACATTTGCTTACTCAAATCAAAGCTTGAAGTTTACGATGAAAAACCCTAGCTCTCTCTTGTCCAAGCTGTGAAGATGAAGAAGAAAATGAGAAACTTCTATTTTTTTGCTCATTTTAATTCATATATACTTAATGGCATAATTGTAAATTTAGTGACTTTCATATTTAGCTTAGTTGATCACTTGTTTAGCTTTAATTAATCATATTTAATTTTAATATATATCATGATAATGCAACCAACTAAAATCCTTTAGGGTAATTTGTCCATTTGATCCTTCTAACTTATCATCTCTGCTTTTGTATCTTTTACGATTCAATCCTTTTTACTCAAATTCACTATCCAGACGCTAAAATTTCATCATCAAATTTTAATATGATGCTAGACATCATGAATATTAGGAATGACTAATTTTATAACTTAACTCATCGGAATTGTGATCTCAAAATCATTATTTCTGACACTACTAAAAACCGGGCTGTTACAATAATGATAAGGAATTTTTAATTTTTGAGAATGAAACTTTCAATTTTTATATGTTATATTAAAGTATAGATAGAAAGGTATTATTAATACCAAGTGATGTGCAAGATATGAGGAAACAAGCATGCTAGTATATATGATAGATGATAATTTTGAAATTATGAGATGAAATTGATATTTGTGCATATTAAGGTGTTTAGGGATGACCTAAGCATTGTTTTGACTCACCTAGAGCTAAAAAAGCCAAACTAATAGCATTAGAAATGACGCTGATTTTCTCCATAAATTTGTGTATTAGTTGTCTCTTTTGTATCATATTTAGCATGCATTTTTAGCATTTTATATTTAGTAATTGCATTTTCTAACTCAGTGATGCTTGGTTTAAGTTTTCATTATTTTATAATGTTTTTACTACTATTGTTGCCACAATTTGTTGTTTAGTATTGCATCCAAAGATGTCACTACAGGAACTTGTCCTGAAGAATCAATGCATGAAGGTGTTTGGAATTGTCGTAGCAAAATATGATCCAAATTTGCACCAAAACTATCGCCGCATTATTATTTCTGGAATGCACCCAAGATTATCGTTGCATAAGTATTCTTCAATTGCATGCAGGAATGTCACTGTATTCAGTATCAATTTTGCGCCTAAGGTTGTCAGCACAGAGATCCACCTTAAAAGATCAGAGTGAGAAAGCATTCAGAGTTGTGGCCACAAGTTGGTCCAGAAATGCGACGACATTCTGCTGACAAATTGTCGCCGTAAATTAAAATCATAATTTGCGCCGACATTCTGGAACAGCCCAGTAAATAAATCAGATTTGCATAGCTATCAATAACAAACTTTTACATCTATACAAAGTAGTTGGATCTAAGAATGGAGGAAATCTGCAATTTTTTGAGCTTATAAATAGAGGAAAGAAGAAGGAGAGAGATATCAAAGGTGAAGAAATTAAATCTACAATTACTTTGTGTTTTTGAAGTTTTATTGGAGATCGTGAGTTGACTGAGCAGACGAGCAACAACTCCTGATAGGGAGTGCTTGGTGCAGGCACAAAAGGAGATACTAAGGAATAGTCCTAGTAGCCTAGGTATAGTAAGCTTCGATGTATTCATTAACCCCTCTTTTATGCTGATGGATTATTATTGATAATTGAATGAATATGAGAATATCTTTCAATATTAGATTACTCTGATTTTTACTTAATCCTTCTCATCTGTTTATTCTTGGATTAGATTGCATTAAACACGAGAGTGGAAGTGCGGTCTGTCGACACTGAGAGGTGCGGTGACAAGTTGAGTTAACAAGCAAGACAGCGAGAGCTACTTGGGATTGGAAGAGATTTTATCACTTGTTCTTAAGTGCACAGTGTTGCCTACATCGAGAGATGGGGTAATTGTGGGTACTTGAGTCTCGATTAAATAGAGAGCTGTGGTTGGTAAGATTTCATTGAAACCTCATTGCTGCAACAATTCATCTATACAATACCTTGTCGACGCATCTAACATTACAAATTAGTGAAGTTAGCAATCCACTCCAGTTCTTCACACTTGATCATACTTTACTTTCGTGCATTTAAATTCTCAACACTTCAAACAACAATTTGATTTACTTCCAGTTGTTCTGACAATTAACTTTTACAATTACATTGACAACTCTATTGTTTTAACTGTGCAGTTTTGATTTAATTGTGCTGACATCTTTACTAACATTGTCTTTAATCTCAGTTTTAGTTGCTTCGACATTTTGAACAAGAACTCATTCATCGTGGGATCAATATCTGATAGGACAAACAATCAACTATACTTGCATCGACGTGTGTCTGCTTGCACATTGCTATGATATTACAGGTCGATCACAAACCCTATTCTAAATTTCCAATTAGTACCCATCTTTGAGCCTTATAACCCTTCTTGATAAACCACACTATAAGCCTTTTTAGCCTTAAAATAAAAAAATTGTGTGTAAACTTTTCTTTGGTCCTATATGCATGAAAATAGACGTATGGTCATTGGTATTGAGGGTATGTAGACACATTAAGGTGGAGGTTACAAAATAAGAATAGAAAACTCAATATAATGTATGAACTTTAGTTTAGCCAAAAATAAAGAAATAAATAAAAATAAAAAAGGAAAGAAAATTGAGTATAAACAAAAGAATCATGAGTAAGAAAACATGTGAATAGTGACAAAATTATAAAGCCACCAAAATGAAGAAAAATAAAGAAATCTTACTCAAGAACAAAAAGAATGAAAATACTCATAGGATAGCTAAAGAGATTATTTTATTTTGAGAATCTTTAAATGGAGAAAAAAGGATGGTGACAGAAGGAGAAATAAAGGGGTGAGATGGAGTGGGACATAAAAGGGAAGAATAAGGAACAATACAATGTGCCAAACTATTTTCGTGTTTGTAACCTTTTGCGCTTAACTATTCTTTTAAATTCACACCTATCCTAAGCCTCTACAGGTTACAATCCGAAAAGCTCTATGTGACTTAAACAACTTTATGCATGAATAAATATGGAAAGTGCATGATTTCATGATGGTTGTATTTATTGTACTAGGATAATTAAAATACTTATATTTGGCTTTGATGGATACATATTGATAAGATCTTAATATGTGTATTTCCTACAACCCATTGAAATTATATTGTTTCTAATAAAAAATGGTAAAGTTGTTTAATTATCATGTCAAAATTATTAAGAAATATATGACACCTAGACTACATGCTATGAAGTACTCTTTGTATAGTTATAAGCTCAAGCTCTTCATTTTTCATTTTGTTTTATTTGCTTGAGGCCAAGCAAAGACTTAAGTGTGGGAGAGAAGTGTTAAAATGTCTTTTTATTTTGTCTTTAAGGTCAAATGAGGCCTAAAGGTTAGCTAATGAACTTGGTGAGAGTCCAAGAGACCACAAGAAGTGTACTAATAGGATATTAATCACTTTGTCACGACATAGGCTAAGCTACATCACAACCAAGAGACCAAATTTAAAGGAACTTGAAAACTGACTTCTTTGTCACGACATACATGAGTTATGTCGCGACAACGCCTGTAGGATGATGCTTTACATGGAGACTTATGCCTATGTTGTGACACAGGACCTGGTGTGTCGCGACATCAACCCCTGGATGCAGATCTCACATTAAACGAATGGCGTTTTGGTCTTTACAATGCCACTTAAACAAGAGGAATGGTAGTTGACCTAAGGTTGAGGAAAAACGACCATCTAAAGCTATAAATAGGACCTTTAGCACTAGGGTTTTACGCACCACTGCTTAGACTTTAAATTTCAGTTTTAGTTTTATTTATTTTTTGCTTTTGAAACGAGATTGTAGAAACTTGTGTAAATGATCGAAGAGTTTTTCTCGACAGATCACTTAATACAATTTAGTTTCTTTCTCATTCCCTTTGGCACTTATATGTTTTCATATATTTTTTCATTGATAAATAAAGAAACCATGAGGAATTAATTTCATATTGGGGAATTAGGGAGTAGAAGTATGAATAATTAATTGTTGTTTTATAGGAATTTTACCTTTCGAATTAGCTATTTGGTAAAGGAAGAGCATCAAACAAATGCTAAGCCTGACAACCCTAGAAAGTCATCTAGGTGGGAATGAATCCAAAACTGGTATCACCCATCCGTGAACACCTTTTCCCCAAACCGGTTTAGACTGTGACATCTAGTGATAAGTAATCTCTATCGACTTGCTATGCCGGTGAAGATCGAGAGATCCAACTAGGGAAGTGACTAATTGATTAGAGGAAAATCCCCAAAACCCAACAATTGAAGAAATCATATGAAAACGACTTAATCTCCCCAAAGACGTCCATAAGAATTTCTACAACTCAAATTTTACTTTGTTTTATTTTTATCTTTTTATTTTTATGCTTTCAAACAACTCTCTTATTTTCCCTCGTACTATAAACCCTAAATTAAATACTAATTAATTTTATACTTTGAAAGGATTCTATTTACTATCGCCTTAAGCCTTCTTTGGGTATGATTCTAGAAATACTACCAAGTGTTCCATTGTAAATACACTATATTTACATCCTAACACATATACTTGAGGAAAGTTGAAGTCTACATTGAATGGGAGTATGTTCGGGGGCGGTCAGCTTCACATGGAGATTGATGCCTATGTCGTGACACAGGACTTCGTGTGTCATGACATTAATCCCTGAACGCAGATCTCACACTTAATGAAGGGTGTTTTGGTCTTTACATGCCACTTAAACACGAGGAGCGGTAGCAGACCTAAGGTTGAGGAAAAACGGCCATCTAAAGCTATAAATATGACCTTTAGCACTAGGGTTTTACACATCATTACTTAGGTTTTAGTTTTAAGTTTTTTTTTACTTTTCTGTTTTTGAAACGAGATTGTAAAAACACACATAAATGATCGAGGAGTTTTTCCCGACAGATCGCTTAATACAATTCTAGTTTCTTGGTCATTCTCTTTTGCATTAATATGTTTTCATATCTTGTGTTATTGATGAATAAAGAAACCATGAGGAACTAATTCCATTTTAGGGAATTAGGGAGTGGACGTATGAATAATTGATTGTCGTTTTATAGGGATTTTACCTTTCAAATCAGGTGTTTGGGAAAGGAAGAGTATCAAATAAACACTACGCCTGACAACCTTAGAAAGTCATCTAGGTGGGTATGAACCTAAAATCGGTATTGCCCATCCATGAACACCTTTTCCCTAGACCGGTTTAGATTCTGACATCTAGCGATAAGTAATCTATATTGACTTACTATGTCGGTGAAAGATCGAGAGATACAACTGGGTAATGACTAGATGATTGGAGGAAAATCCCCAAAACCCAACAATTGAGGAACTCATGCGAAAATGACCTAATATCCCCAAAGTCATTTATAAGATTTCTACAACTCAAGCTTTTTCTCTTTTTTTTACTATTTTATTTTATCTTTTATTTTATGCCTTCAAACAAACTCTTTTATTTTCCCTTGTACTATAAACCCTAAAATCAATACAAATTAATTTTATTCTTCATAGGGATTCTATTTCCCATAGGCTGCACCTCCTTTGGGTACGATCCTCGGAATACTACCAAGTGTTCCGTTGTAAACACACTATATTTACAACCTGACCCGTATACTTGCGAAAAGCCGAAATCTACACCGAACAGGAGTACGTTCGAGGGCGATCAACTCCACATGGAGACTGATGCCTATGTCGCAACATAGGACCTGGTGTGTTGTGACATCGACCCCTAGACATAGATCTCACAGTTCATAAAGGAAAATTTGGTCTTTACAATGCCACTTAAATACGAGGAACGGCAGCTAGCCTAAGGTTGAGGAGAAACGACCATCTAAGGCTATAAATAGCACCTTTAGCACTAGGGTTTTACACACCATTACTTAGTCTTTAGCTTTTAGTTTTAGTTTTTTTACTTTTCTATTTTTGAAATGAGATTGTAGATACTGGCATAAACAATCGAGGAGTTTTTCCCAATAGATCACTTAATACAATTCTAGTTTTTTGTTCATTCTCTTTTGCATTTATATGTTTTCATATCTTGTGTTATTGATGAATAAAGAAACCGTGAGAAACTAATTCCATTTTGGGGAATTAGGAAGTGGAAGTATGAATAATTGATTGTTGTTTTATAGGGATTTTACCTTTCGGATCAGTTGTTTAGGCAAGGAAAAGCATAAAAAAACACTAGGCCTGACAACCCTAGAAAGTCATCTAGATGAGAATGAACCCAAAATTGGTATTGCCCATTCGTGAACACCTACTCCCCAAACCGTTTTAGATTGTGACATCTAGCGATAAGTAATCTATATAGACTTGCTCTGCCGGTGAAAGATCGAGAGATCCAACTAAGGTACTGAATAGTTGATTGAAGGAAAATTCCCAAAACCCAACAATTAAGGAAATCATATGGAAATGACTTAATATCCCCAAAGTCATTTATAAGATTTCTACAACTCAAGCTTTTTCTTTTATTTATTATTTTATTTTATCTTTTATTTTATGCCTTTAAACAAACTCTTTTATTTTTCTTCGTACTATAAACCCTAAAATCAGTACTAATTAATTTTTTTCTTTATAGGGATTTTATTTACTATAGCCTACACCTCCTTTGTGTACGATCCTCGGAATACTACTAAGTATTTCATTGCAAACACACTATATTTACAACCTGACCCGTATACTTACAGAATGCCGAAATCTACACCAAACAGGAGTACGTTCGAGGGCGGTCAGGTTTAAGCACACCATTTATTAGTTTTTAGTTTTATTTTTATTTTGTATTTTTGTTTGAAACGAGATTGTAGAACTCGCATAAACGTTCAAGGAATTTTTCCCCAAAAATTGCCAATACAATTCGAGTTTCTTTTTCATTCTCTTTATTCAATTTTATGTTTTTATATATTATTATGTTCATGATGATCAAGAAACCCATGAGGAACTAAGTCTATTTTGGGGAATTAGGGATTAAAAGTATCAATATTTAATTATTGGTTAACAGGGATTACAACCCTAGAAAATCATTTAGGTGAGAATGAACCCAAAATTGGTATTGCCCATCTATGAACACTTTTTCCCCAAACTGGTTAGAATGTGACATCTAGCGATAAGTAGTCTCTATCGACTTGCTATGCCGACGGAAGATTGAGAGATCCAACTGGGCGAATGACTAGTTGGTTGGAGGAAAATCCCTAAAACCTAATGACTGAAGAACTCATACGAAAATGACCTAATATCCCGAAAGTCGTTTATAAGATTTTCTACATCTAAATTCTTTCCTTTTATTTTCTCATTTATTTTATTCTTTTCAAAATCAACTCTTTTATTATTCTTCGTACTATAATCCCTAAAGTAAGTGCTAATTACTTTTATTCTTTGTAGGGATTTAATTTACTATCGCTTTACGCCTCCTTTGGTTATTCTTTGTACTATAATCCCTAAAGTAAGTGCTAATTACTTTTATTCTTTGTAGGGATTTAATTTACTATCGCTTTACGCCTCCTTTGGGTATGATCCTCGGAATACTACCAAGTGTTTCGTCGTACACATTATATTTACAACCTGACCCCTATACTTGCGAAAAGCTGAAAATCTACACCGAACGAGAGTACATTCAAGGGCGATCACACACCAAGATTATTTCCATTTCCAACCATATTACGCAACTCTCTCCTTCTTCTCAACATTCTTTCAATTTCAGGATCCAACAAATATTAGTCGTTAGCCGAAATTCCTCTTCTCATGCATTGGAAAACCTGTAAAAATTAAAACTCTAAGTTTGCAAAACTAAAATAATTAAGTAAACAATAACACAACCGAATTTCACCAAATTGTCGATCCCTGGCAATGGCGCCAAAAACATGACGCGTGTAAATATGTGTATGCGAATGTGCAAGTGTACATGTTGGATCAAATAATAAATAGTAAGTAAGATCGTCTCCATACGGATCGAATCGATGTAATTCAGTTAAGTTACTACTAAATAATGGAAATATGTTGCGATAAAAGAATAATTTAAATATAATAGTGACAAAAAATAAAGATAAAATATGCAAAATGTCAAACCAAAATCACAATGTAATGGCAAAATACTGAAGCAAGTGACAAAGGTGTAACATGTTGAATGGCAAGGTTGGGATCACTCAGTGTCTATTCTATTATAAAGACATGTCATGGAAAAACTCTTAATCAATTCACTGCCCAGAGGAAATCAATCAACTTGAGGTTTCTCTTCATAAGGCATTATATGCCTATAAGTCTCAAGAACAAATTCAGATCTACGTCCTCTGTACAAGTCACAACTCTATGTCTAGAGTGCTACGAATATTCATTCCAGTATTCACCTATACCAATCAACTACAATCCAACTCAAATAATCTTTTCAGAATAAATTTAAGTCTAAAAACAATCCATACATCCCATCTATGTCTAGAGCATGCATGCATGTGACTAAGAATTCAATCGAATGAAATAGTAAACAAATTAGAACTAAACTTAAGCATTCACAATGATTTCGAAATATAACTTAATAAGCCCAACCCGATGAGATTAGCTCATGAATTCAGGATTATACTCCAAAATAATATTATCATTCAACATCTTGCAAAGGTAAAATTTAGAACACAAATCCAGAGATAAGGAAGAACTTCAGGTGATGTTGATCCAGCTTCCACTCTTGTACTGCAATGCCTTACGAGCCCAAGTAGGGATGCATCGTCGTATTCCTTGAACTTTTGCTTCGCGCTGCAACTCTTACCCTCCCTTCCTACTTCAAATTTCCCTTGCATCTTTTCTCTGATTTTCCTTATGTGTCTCACGTATTTTTTCGCTCTCAGATTTTAAACTTTTTCTCTGATTTTTCCACCAGTTTTATAGATCTTCCACAAGTAGGTATTTCCCCATCTCATGTTTTTTTTCCCTCTTTCTAGCAGATCCTTCTATCACTTGTCCAGATGGTTGGTTCTAGTATGTGTTGCTCTATTGAGTCAGCTTCTTCCTGGAATTGCCATGGCATCTATGATGACAAACTATCCAGCCTTTTGCCATGGTAATATTTCACTCCTTTATCTCTTGTCCTTCTCCTTCACATGCACCATTTTAAGTGAAATCCAAGCTTTATAATGCAATAACTAAAAATGCTAAGAAAGTATCCTAAAATGCAACTATATTTACCTAAGTACAAACAATTTATCAAGTCTAAAGACCTGAAATATAACTCTTTTAAAAAGTTATCAATCGCCAGAGAAACGCCCAACACCTCTTATTCTTCCCTAAAAGCACATCGAAGTCATTAAAAAACACAAAATACAAACTTAAAACAACCCTTCCAAAGTTTCAAAACCTAAACGCCCAAAGAAGCAATAATGATAAACAAATTGAGTAGAGAATGAAGAAACCTTACGCTTGAGAATTGAAGCTGATAGAAGTCAACAAAAAGGTCTAAATCATTCATAATTCTTTTTGTAACCACTAATCAATACTCGGCTGCAATCAGGACGACACCAACGACACCCCTAAACAAATTTGCTCCATTAGACCGGAGTTATTCCGTTACCGACCCTCGACTACCCGATCTAGTATGAGTCCTAGCAACCCTCTCTAATACTCTTAACATGGCTTGGGATGTCGTCCTCAACCATCTAAGCTTGAGACTCAATTTGAGTAATAGGCGTACTCATGATTTCACTCGTATCCAAGTTAGGCATACTGGCCATCAAAGATGGCTTGACGCGAGCCCCACTACGACGCCCACCACACCAATAGGTACCTCATCCATGTGTTCCTCGTGAACTCATTAAAAATTTTATGAATTAGTTGAAGTTTAATATCATATATCTTATGTCCAAAATTCTCAAAATCTTTTTACGAATTTAACATAATCTTTTAACAAAAACTGAGAAATTTTTAACACTACAATGTCTTTCTAAACTACAAAGTGCTAACTAAGACAGAAGTACTTATAAGATCTACGTCAAAGACTCGGTAATTCCATCAACAAATTTTTTTCAAATGAAAAAAAAATCTCTCAAGATTCATTTCGAACACTTTTCATAAAAGTTTTAAAGACAAAAATCACAGCCTAAGTTTTGCAACCTGACTTTGATACCACTAAATGTAACATACAATACTCGACTTACACGTTATGGCCAAATTTTGAGGGGTTACACAAGTTTGTTTTAAAAATCGAAGTTTATTCGCAGTTTAAATTAACTCAAACTTCGTTTTTATAACCCCCTATACATGGCCTAAAAGATATGATCGGATCCAAAAGGTCACTAATGTAATTTTACCCTCATGCAATGTCAGTATCCATAATCATTCATATGTATATACATATAAGTATAAATTAAACTGAATAATTAACAAATACTTAAACAAATACTAAAAATCCCAAATTTAAATTAACTTTACAAACAAAAATAATATAATAATAACATAATCTGAAAATCCCCAAAATAACTCATACGAATATAATATAAAGAAACAAATAAAAATAAATGTTCCTCCGAGTACCAAGTCGCCTATGTCCAAAGTATCTGAAAAGAAAGGTATGGTGAAATGAGCTATAAAGCCTAGTGTGTCTCTAAAGTGCATACATCCTATTTACATTACCACAATAATTTATAGAATGTAAAGTAACCACAGAGCATGATACAACTCAATGCAACTCAACCACAAGCATAAAGCAATGCACCCAATCACCTGCACACCAACATAGTAGAGAGGCTCCTAGAACCTCTCCCCAACCAAACGTCACCAATCGTAGTGTAGTTTTACTATCAGTCGTTTGAAGGGGTTATAACCATGTCTTCCACCGTACAAACCCTTAGTCATCAAGTTACGCAGTTGGTTCGGGTTGATCGTGCAAAAATTGCAGTCGATGTCGCAACACAAGGAGTCTTTGTTGCAACAAACACTTCAAGCTATCTTGGTCATGACACACTTAGGGAATCGTCATGACATCCTCCTCAATTCCAAAGATTGTCGAATCTATATGCTTTGTCACGACATCGACATCAGTCTTGTTCTTCCTTGGTTCTATCACCTATGTTGCGACACAAATGATGTGTGCCGCAACATATCCCCATTTCCTGTTAACTACTGAAAGAAAAACTAAACTCAATTAAAACTTAATAAAATAAATGAGTAATAAAATTAATAATAACGAAGTAACAAAATTTAAATTAGGGAATAGAAGTTCTTTAAAAATCGGAACGATTCGTGTCGCCACCGTAGAAGAACTTCCAACTGGTTCTCGACACGTTGATTCGGCATTTGTTCCATTATCAATATATTTAAACCATCCCCTTTGATCGAGTCCAATGATGTCACCTTATTTTTTATCGATGTGACATCCACATTACAAGCCATTTGGTACCAAATCCGAGCCAACCCCAAATCATTTTTTGAGGTATTATTACCTCGAGCTTTCTCCCTTCCATATCGTATGAAGTTTTGGTTGCTCAAACCTTGCTACTATTGTTGAATAAGAATGAATCAAACACCTGACTTCTTCGATTACCACCTTCTCTAATATGGCCAGAAAGTGTTTAGGCTCTTCTACACTCCCATTAGCGATCGGTTTAAGGTCCATCTCAATGGTCAGTTCATCTATTTCAGTTGGATCAAATATCAATCCCCAACCTATTCCCGTAGGCTTGAATAGTGTCTCTTTGCATGGCTCTTGAAAGCATTGAAGGGTTTGAACTCCCCACAAATTTGTTTCCCTTTTTAATGAGGGCTCAATTACTTTGACATTTGAAAAGTGAGGTGACGGCTCATAAAGGAAATCTTTTTATTATCTGAAGCATATGAAAAACCCTATATTTTTTATTTTTCTGGGAATTTGTTTCAAAATAGAGACGTTGCATATCATAGTTACCTCCCTTCCAAGGTTGAACCCTTGATTTATGGACTCTTCAATTTCCAATTTTTCTTTTGTATCTCTGTTGGTAGTAGTTGTTAATTGAATACTCATATTTTGCAAGTCGAGGTCATCATAATTATTTAAAGGAATCGGTTCATCACTAGATTGAAGCTCGTTTTCAATGCTCAGAATATGTTCAATCTCCTCCTCATGATCTTTATTACGAGCTCAGATTCAATCTTACCATAATTCTCATCAAAGCTAGATTAAAATTCCTTTGGATCAAAGTAGGGAACATCATTCACGACCTCTTCCCTTAAGAGAAGCGCCTCAGATATACCTTGGAGCATTTTCTTTACCTGTTCCATCTTATCTAACATTCTTGATTCAACCTCAGAGGTGGTTTCAGCCAAATCAAAAAGTGGCTCGTCTAAACAATTGGGCATGTCATGATTTTATTCAATTACCTCATATAAATTACCAACGGACTTACGTGGATGTTCAACTATATCAATACTTTGATCATTACTCCACTGGTGTATTGAGGCTTCACTTTCGTGTTGGCTCAGTTCTATCATGAATAGTTTTTTATTTTCCATGATCTCCCAATCTTCATAATATTCATCCTCATAGATGACATCGTTGTAATTGTACCTCTCATTTGACCACCTGTAATAGTAATCATCGAAGGCCTAAAAAATGTTAAGGGAATGTTGATTAAGCGTAATTGATATGAAAAACAGAGAGAATTGTTAGTATGACTAAATCGCATCTATACCCTAAAATTTTCTTACCTATTTTATTGACAAAGAAAGAACAAAATTTACTAAAGTGTTGCCTCACCGGAAACAGCGCCAACAACTTGACCACCCCTGAACGTACTCCTATTCAGTGTAGATTTAGGCTTTTCGCAAGTATACGGGTCAGGTTGTAAATATAGTGTCTTACAACAGAACACTTGGTAGTATTCCGAGGACCGTACCCAAAGGAGGCTTAAGGCAATAGTAGATCAAATCCCTACAAAGAATAAAAATAATTAGTACTTATTTTAGGGCTAATAGTACCAAAAAAAAGAGTTGCTTTCAAAGCATAAAATAAAAAGATAAAATAAAATAGAAAGCAAAAGCAAAAGTTAAGATGTAGAAAATCTTATAAACAACTTTGGGGAGATTAGGTCATTTCTGTATTATTTCTTCAATTGTTAGGTTTTGGGAATTTTCCTCTAATCAATTGGTCACTACCCCAATTAGATCTCTCGATCTTTCATCGGCATTGCAAGTCGACAAAGATTACTTATCTCTAGATGTCACAATCTAAACAGGTTTAGGGAAAAGGTGTTCACAGATAGGCAATATCAATTTTGGGTTCATTCCCACCTAGATGACTTTCTAAGGTTGTCAGGCCTAGTGTTTGTTCGATGTTCTTCCTTTCCCAAATAGCTAATCCGAAAAGGTAAAATCCCTATAAAACAAAAATTAATTATTCATACGTCCACTCCATAATTCCCCAAAATGGAATTAGTTCCTCATGGTTTCTTTATTCATCAATAAAACAATATATGTAAACATATAAGTGAAGAAGAGAATGAAAAAGAAACTAGAATTGTATTAAGAAATTTGTCGGGAAAAACTCCTCGAACGTTTATGCAAACTTCTATAATCTCATTTCAAAACTGAAAATACAAAGTAAAAACCTAAAAACTAAATCTACTGAATGGTTTGTAAAACCCTAGTGCTAGAGGCCCTATTTATAGCCTTTGGATGGTCGTTTTCCTCAACCCTAGGTCAGCTGTCGTTCCTCGTCTTTGAGTGGCATTATGAAGACCAAAACAACCTTCACTTGGTGTAAAATTCGCATCCAGGGGTCGATGTCGTGACATACCAAGTCCTATGTCGTGACATAGTAATCAGTGTACTTCTTTGTAGGCATTTTCAAGGGTTTGTCACAACGTAGACATGCTATGTCGCATCGAAAGGGGTTTGTTGCAACAAAGAAGGCAGACATGAAGCCTTCATTATGGTCCCTATGTTGCGAAATCTATTATCCTGTGTCATGACATAGTGATCATTTTTTATATGGTACACCTTCTAATGGTCTCCTACACACTCACAAAGTATGTTAGCCAACTTTTAGGCCTCAATCGGCCTAAGGACAATAAAGTAACCTTTTAGCACTTATTTTTCACAATTTATTCAAAAGTAAAAACTAAGTAAAATCCTATAGAATTATAAATAAAATGCTTAATTTCAAGCTCCTCAAGTGTGAAAACTAGTTCAATCTGCTAGGTACAAAATTGACAGATCAAATTTCCCCTTGAATCTCAAGAGGACAATTGTGATATACCCTATCTCTAAATAGTAATCGCAACCCCAACATTTTTCATAAGAATCTCAAGACCCCAAAATACTACTCTATCCACACAAAAATGCATAGAACCTTTATCAAGTAAAGCAAAATAAGGAATAGAATGAATAGAGAATGTACCAGCTATGACGTTGGGCTTATCACGATCCTCATGCCTCCTAGTCGCATAAACCAACTCAAGCTGTCTCACCCTAGATCTAGCTGCTCCACCACTTTAAATTGGTTTAACCCTAGTAACTGAACACGAAGCAGTAGGTCTAACCTGTCTTCTACCCCCAGTAGGAACCTGAACTGAAGCTTGAGACTGACTCTGCACAAATGAATCAGTAAGAGGATATGGATAGTCTTTGAAGAAGTGTTCCTGAGAACTACACCTAAAAAATGCCCCAGTCTTCCTCTGACACTTACCCTCATGCCTCTTATTAATGTACGAGCAAATGTGCACGGGACGAGACCAGTAGAATCACTCACACTACCCACAGAAATGTCAAAATTGCAGGCCTCACTATAACAGCCTGGTTTTCAATGGTGTCGAAAACAGTGATTTTGGGATCACAACTCCAACAAGTCAAGTCATAAATTTATTTATTTAATATTTATAAGGTCACTAGCATCATATTAAATTTTGGTTAAAAGATTTTATCGTTTAGATAGTTAATTAAGTAAAAAGGATTAAATCGTAAAAGGGTTAAAAGTAGAATTTATAGCTTAAATACTAATTGTGGGGTAGGTTAAAGTCCTAAAAGGGTTAATAGACCCTTCAAGGTTTAAATGGATTATTTGGGGTATTTGGATGGTGAAATTTTCAATTATTTAATTAAGGGTAATTTTGTAATTTTGTAATAAAGTAATTAAAATGAAAGAAATGTAAATTAAAGATTTTCATTCATCTTTTTCAATAAGAAAAACAAGGAAACCCTAGGAGAAGAGAAGGGACATTCAGCCATACTTGGTGCTTTGATTTGGAAGGTGATTTTTCATCCGTTTTTTGTAATTTTTATGTTTTTGAGTCCAGATTAGCTTAATCTGGCTAACAAAAGGACTAATTTGCAAATATTTCAAATGTTACAAATCTTATCATTGTTGAATGTTCTTGTTCTTGGAAGTTTTTTATGGATTGGTAAGATTGATGATTAGATTCATTGATTTTTTAAAGTGATTTGTGACGAATTTAGGGTTTGAGGACTAGATTATGAAAATAGAGAAATTACATGTCCTTGTTATGAAATAGATGTATGAATGAGTTGATATTATGTCTTAAAATATTCGATTGACATTGGGTAAACTTACAAATAGCTATTTTACATATTTTGGCTCTAAGGACTAAATTGAATAGAAATGTAAAGTTTAAGGGTAATTTCATAAATTTCTTGAAAAATGACTTATATGTGTAAATTGATTAAATTATATGATTTAATGGGAGAATTGATTTATTTTTGTGATAGATCAAGATCGGGCCACAGATCGCGGGAAGGGAAAAATCATAGAATAGTTCTTGAAGTTTCACTTGAACTACAATTTAGTCCGATAAGTTCGTTTGTTATATTTCCTATTTGAACTGCTAAATATTACCTAATGAGGAAGTATTTGAGACACTTTATGTATAAATGGAATACTCATGTCTCGGATTGAGCATGAATATTTATATGAATGGAAGACTCATGACTCGAAATAAGCATGAGGATATATTAAAGGAAGACTCGTGTCTCGGGATGAGAATGAGAATATGATTAAAGACTCATATCATAAGACTCATGACTCGGAATGAGAATGAGATTATATTTAGAAAGGTATACTTATGACTCGATATAGCATAATATTATTTTAAAGGAAGACTTGTAAAAATGTGAAGCATAAGATCGTCTAAGGAAGAAGCTCTACAAATCTAATGCTAATTGTCATTACAATATTTAATGTTGAGCTATGATACATTGTTTGCGAACTTACTAAGCTAGAAAGCTTACCTGTGTATTGTTGTTGTTTGTAAACTTCATTTTGACTGGTTGAAGATCAAATTACCTCGAAGACATCACACTATCCGGGAGCTGGTTCGGTAGTTCTTACATCACTTGGTTATATGGCATGTACTAGGATGATGTTATCTTTTTTTTTACTCGTTCGACATTGTGATGAACTTAATATGTTTTAATGAAATATTGAAGGTTGTAGTATATGATTGTTTAAGTGAGAATTAGACTTAAAAGTATAATGAAATGACTTGGAAACTATGAATTATGCATTGGTCTAATGCATTTTGAGTTTATGAATGTTATGTGTTGACAAACTTGTGTTTTGACATGTTTCATGAGATTCTGCATACTTGTTTTGGTAGAACTCATGCATGTATCGATACAAGTATAGGGTAGGAGAGAGGTTGTTTACTGACTTGGGTTGTATCGGTAGTTGCATAGTAAGTATTGGTAGTTCTATGTATGCTTGTATCGGTAGTCAAGATACTTGTATCGGTAGAAGTTGTAGGGTAGGACTTCCTAGCTCTCTGGAATATTTAGTATCATAAGAAGCATGACTTGTTTTGTTAGAAGTTACACTTGTATCGGTAAAACTATCTTAAGTATCGGTAAAAGTCTACAATGTTTCTAAATTACTTACTGACTTGACTACTACTAATACTTGTCCAATAGGTATCGATAGAAGTCTCTAAAATTTGTGAAAATGATAATTTTTCCCTTTTTGAGTTATGTTGATTTTGAATTGATGATTCTTGTTAAGTTTATTATGATATTCTATTAAAATATGGTTAAACGAAACAGTAATATAAGATAAACTACAGTAGGTGAACAGAAGGGCACCAGGACCCTGACCGGCGATGGTGTCAGGTTTTAGGTGTTACACTCACCCTCAGATAACTAAACTGATCAGCCTCCTCTCTAGGCCTCTTAGTAGAATGACTGGCAAAAACAAGCTAAACTGTTATGCCTGCTTGCTTCTTACCTCGCTCTTTGTCTTGAGCCCTCTAATTCCACTTAAGAACCTCTAACCTCTCAACAGTCCTAGCTCGACTAACTAAGTCACTGAATACCCTATCACGGTGCATAATGACTCCATCCTGAATCGATAAATTGATTCCCTTCTTAAACCACTCACACTTTTCTTTTTCATTAGTCACCAAACCAAATGCATAACGAACCAACCTGAGGAACTCAATCATGTAATCACTAACTGACATATCATTCTGCCTCAGATTCATGAAGTCATCACGACACTTAGCAAGGAACTCCTCACTAACATAACAATCTTCGAAGGCCTCTCTAAAATAATCCCAAGTGAGTTGACTAGTAGGAACAGACTCCTCTATTGTCTCCTACCAGTTTTGCGCCTCACCTCGCAATAATGAAACTGCAACCCTTATATTTTGATTAGTAAGGTAGTTCTCTCCACAAATAACCTCTGAAGATCCTTCAACCAGTACTCAACAACTGAAGGATCTGTACCAGTCCTGCCCTAAAAAACATTCATCCCGACAACTAGGAAATCGAAAGATATGGGCCTCCTCAGACCCTCAGACTGTCCCTCAACAAAATGCAAACGTAATAACTCTCAATTAACCATAGCACTATCCAACTCTACGGTCTCACTATCCCCAGTATCAAGCAAGTCCTCGTCAAGAGTCTGCGCAGCAGGTGGGTCTTCTTCAGCAGCTTGCTGACTCTCATCACTAATAGGCAGCTCATCCTCCCCAACATGTTGCTCATCCAAGTTCTCCTCAGACTCAACCATAGGCATAGGATCACTAACGACCTTAGTAGTACGGCCTCGGTCTCAACCTCGATCATGACCAATCATAAGTCTAGAACTCCTACGTGATGGCATAGTATCTATCTACATAAACAAAGATCACTAGAGTAAGAATTGGTATCAGAGTCTCAAAATTAAATCTTAAACTTTCCCATACGAAAATAATATATAATATATTAATTTATTTAAAAATCCCCATTTGCCCCAAAACTTTTTAAAACCTTTGAAAACATTTTTGGAGAGCCTCACAGTTCGAGGGTTAAACTCGACTCTTATACCACTAAATGTAACCCCCTATACTCGACTTAGAATATATGACTGGATCCAGAAGGTTGCTAATGTAATTTTACCCTCAGACAATCTCAATATCCATAATCATTCATATGTATATATATAAAAGTATAAATTAAACTAAATAATCAACAAATACTAAAAATAAATTTAAATTAACTTTAAAATCCAAAATAATATAATAATAACATAATATGAAAATTCCCAAAATAACTTATACGAAAATAATATAAAGAAATGAAATAAAAATAAATGTTCCTCCAAGTACCAAGACGTCTATGTCCAAAGTATCTGAAAAGAAAGCTATAGGAAAATGAGCTATAGAGCCCAGTGTGTCTCTAAAGTGCATACATCCTATTTACATTATCACAATAATTTCATAGCATGTAAAGTAACCACAGAGCATGATACAACTCAATGCAACACAACCACAAGCATAACGCAGTGCACCCAATCATCTACAAACCAACACAATGGAGAGGTTCTCCTGAACCCCTCCTAAACAAAACATCACCAATCGCAGTGTGGTTTTACAATTAGCTGTTTAAAGGGGTGATAACCACGTCTTCCACCGTACAAACCCAACCCATGAGCACACAATGGTATGATAACATGTATATCTCAGTCTCAGTCTCAATCTCATGATAATATATATATATATATATATATATATATATATATATATATATCAGAGTTCACAGTACTTTAATCACACTATATTAAATTATCCACATTCTGATAGGCATGCATGACAATATCAACATGTCATAACACAGCATAATACACAATCATACCATTTTCACAACACAGAATATCATCATACTAACATCATAACTTAAAATCATCACATGATAACACAACACAAACATTATCATACAATAGGAAGTAACACAATTAGAAACACACCTCAAGTAAACTGAAGCTCTAATGACGAGGAGGTCGTCTCCCACGCACAGATCTAGAACCGGGTCTAGCGGGATTAGAACCTACGAGAATAAATTTTACATCAAAAACTATTCTTATGCCACCTATCACAATACTAACCCGAAATAACAAAAGTCATGTGTAACTCTCGGAGCAGGTGCAAAAATAGGTTGAACAGGTGGAGGAGGTGGCAAGTCGTCGGTCTCAGAGTCGTGATCACCTAAATACAAAATATCTTACATCAAATTCCCAAATTCAACCTCTTATCATTACTCAGTACAAAATTAAGAGCAAAAAGCTAAAACGAGGCTTTCGGGTACGAATTTAACAAAACAAACATCGAAAACGGAACCAGGACGTCAAAAAATGGTAAGGTAAGGTTTCTCGAAAAAAGTGAACAGTCAATCGAAAAGTCAACAATCAACGAGTCGATCAAAGTCAATAAATCAGCCAAAGACAATGGGTTGGGTCGGGTCAACAAGTTCGGGCCAATTAAGGTTCAGGTTGAGCATTGGGTCAAATTAATTTGGGTTTTAGGGTTCTTATGTTTGGGTTGATTGGGTCAAACTTGGGTTTCATGGTTAAGTCAAAGGAATTGGCTATTGGGCATGGTTTTAGGGTTAGTATTAAAGCCTATTATTCATTCTTTAGCAACATAACACTTAGGGTTTATAACCCCACACCGACTACACTAACACCCACACCAAAACAACCACGAACGGCCCTCATTCGACCCTCTCAACACAACATTCATGAGTAATGGCTTACCACGCCAAGACAACACCGCGACAGTGCACGGAGGAGAAGTAAGATCCAAAACTGAGCAATGTCGTCTCGTTACAACGGCAGATGATGTGAGGCATTGGAAGGCTCGATTATGGTTGCAAGGAAAAAGAGAATGCAATGATGGTGGTAGTGTTAAGCACGATTGGTGATAAGTTGCTCATCGAAGGCTTATCGAAAAACGTAAGAGAAAGGGTTTGTGCAATTACGACAGAGGCAACAAATCAAAAAGAAGTTGAAGGGTTTGGGAAAATTAAAAATTAGGCTTAAATACCAAGTAAAAGTGGGAAAATTTCTCAAAGGCCCTAAGAGACCTCTAGGGTTTCTAAAATAGCCCAAAACTTTAATCTGCTTTGCATTTAAGTCCAAAACGACCCAATTTGGCCACAAAGTTCAACTAGAGTTCAATTAAGTCCCTTAACTTTATAGAATTTATGAATTAAGCCCTTAAATTCTTAAAATATACCAATTTAGTCCTTAAAGTTAAATTAAGGTGTTACAGTTTCCATCCCTTTTCGAAATCTTTAGAAGGATCTCATCGTTAAAACTTTTGTCACTTTATTTTGGAGAACCACATAATCATTCTTTTAGTTTTTTTGTTGCAGAAGACCTAACACTAGCGTCGTTAAAAAACTGTTTTGATTTTGAAAACAAAACTCATTTCAGTTTGAATTGAAGATGTTAAGTATAAAATCATATCATAGTAAGAAAATATAAAGGCTAACCAAAATAGTCCAAATTAAACAATCCTAAAAAATTAAATTTAAAATTTAACAGTATTAAAGAAAGTGCAATTGATAATCGAGCTCACGTCACGCCGACCTGCCCTAAGGTTGCTAATTTCCTAAAAGAATACATACAAAAGTAATGTGAGCTACGAGCCTAGTGTGGGAAGTAGTACAACAAAATATCATATACATGATTATTATAAGGAACACTTATCAAATCATGCTTATTTACAGGATTCAGACATTTCTCAATTACAGATCAGATTCATAAGCGTTTTTAGAAACAGATACATAGTCAGATGCAAATATAGATCCTACTCCTATCCGCTACACACCATCTTCGTCCATTCCAACACACTAATTAGGGTATCAAATACCCATCCATCCCCACACACTATAAAGTGAACATATGTCACTTTACAGAATTAGTGCAGTCAAGCTGCCATATACAAAATTAGACAATGCATATAAGTTAAACTACCAACACTTCCTCCAACATATCATATCCCAACCCCAAATGCATGCAGTCATATTAACATATATCCGGAATATAGATGTATCATATTAATAGATATACAAAATACAGATGCAATCATATTAACAGATATGTAGAATACGAATGTAATCATACCTATTTCCAAAATAGTCATGTTCTCAAAATTATCAAACAAATATCATATACACATGTATTATCTATTCAAAACATAGTAACATTAACCATATTTCAAGCCTTATTTAAAACATATGGACCCCACGAAGGGTCTACTTACGAACTACAGATTATACAATCCTAAGAGGAAAATTTTCAAAAATCGAGATCACATGCTTGTGTGGCCCATACGACCCAAATTGGCCAGCCCATGTGGCCTACACAATCCAATAAACATAGACCGTGTGGTCCACACGATCTAGCACACGGCCTGGCACACAATTGTGTGACTCACACGTCCTACCTGTCTTGCCCGTGTAATCGCACATGCCTGTGGGCACCCATACAGCCAACACACAGCCAACCATATGATTAACCACACGGTCGTGTGATGTAGAACAATTTCTATTTTCTTGGGTTTGTTTTCTAGATTTTCCAGATTGTTCACAGTGGTTTCGGGTTAGAAGCACACACCTGAGTTTGTTTTGATGTAAAACCACGAAAGAACACGCCAGCACCAAAAATCAATAATCCAGACACGTCGATTTAGTTAACGAAGCTCAACCCCAAAACAAAATTGTAATCACCTAACACACTAGAACACTTACCAAATAGAAAAAATTGCAACTACAGTATCTAAATCATCGGAGGAATGCCCAACGCCTCTTGTTCTTTCCCTAGAAGCACATTAGAGTCATTAAACAACACAAAATACAAACTTAAAACAACCCTTCTAAAGTTTCAAAACCCTAACACCCAAAAAAGCAATTACGATCAACAAATTAAGTAGAGAACGAGGAAACCTTACCCTTGAGAATTGAAGCTGACAGAACAAAGGTTTAACGTTACCACTAAATTGACAAGAGCAAGAAGGAAAAAGAAAGAAAGTAAAGTAATTGAGAAAGAAGTCAACAAGAAGGAAAAGAAAATAGAAGAAAACGACATGAAGAGAGGATAAAAGAACCTGGGAAAAAAATTGGGGAAAGAAAATAATTAGTTTCAAAACCCGATTTTTTTAAAAAATAAAACAAAAAATCCCTCAAGTAATTGATCAAATTTCCAAGGGTTTGAGTTTAATTCAAACTCATACATATAGGTGGCCCAAAAACTGACATAAACAAAAATATTTCCACCTTGCTCACACAGGGATTTGAACACAATACCAAAAAATAAGTTGAAGCCTTACCACTAAACCAATAGGCTCATCCTTATCAAAACTTACACGAAAATTAAACTTAAGTCAAAAGCTCAAAAATAAGGGTTGAGTCAAAAACTAACAAAACCTAGAGAAACGATTTGAACTCAGAGTCTCACACACACAACACAAAACTTAACAATTTGAACACAGATACTTGTCAACAATCCAACAAATCAAACTTAAATTTTTGGGGCGTTACATCTCCTTACTTGCTCATTAAATTACTTCAATTTTTTGAAAGGGATCAATTTGCTTAATATTAAAATTAAGAGGAATCGAAAAGGTGTTTTTACCAAATAAATACTTGGTCCTCTTATGTGATTAATTGTTTGTTTTGTTTTTAGTAGAGGTAATGGTTGGGATGATTTGGGTAATGAAGATATAATTTAAGTACCACTTCTGGAAAAAAAAAAAAAGACTAGGTATCAAGATGGGAAAACAATTTAATATTTTGATACAATACCTAAAATAGCCAAACCCACCAATCCCTAAAGTAGGGGATATTAGGCATTTAAGTATGTTCAAACCCACATCTTCAAGTTTGTTGCTATAACAGTACTAATTGAGTTAGGACTCGGACAATTGAGACCAATTCGTCATGTAAGTCTTATAATATTATTATTTATATATTTATCAAACAATAATCGAATTCTAAATGATTTATTAAACAAGCTTTAAACAAATATAAACAAGAACATATGTAGATTGAACAGGTTTGTGTGTGTATTCAATTCATTTAATAAATGAGTTTTAAAATCTTGTTCATATTTCTTTTATTTAACTTGAGAAACAAATAAAAAAAAATAAGAACTTAAGGGTTAATATGCAATTTACCTCTTGAATTTGTCCAAAAATACCTAGTTGGTACTTGAACTTTTTTTTGTACCTAACTAGTACCTGAACTTCTATTCTGTCAGACACGTTGGCCCCAATTTGTCAACATCGTTAATTTTTTAATGGTTAAAATATAGTTTGTCCCTTCAATTTTTCCAAAAATACTTAGTTGATACTTGAATTTGTCCAAAGAACTATACTTTTTTTTAAATTAATCTATATTATTTAAAAGATTTTTAATATTTTTTAAATTTATATTCACCACATGTCATACTAAGAAGTTGCCATGTAACACTATACGATTGGTCACTAATGCCATGTCAACAAAAACTAATTGTATTAATGTGAAATAAGTGACAGAATACAAATTTAAATATCAACCAAATACAAAAAAAAATTTCAAAACTACACATTAACTCAAAAGTTAATGGTCAATCATACCATTAAAGTTTGAGCAAAGAACAAGCTTTTTAAAATTAAATCGATGCTCGAATCAATCAAGTCATCAGTTTGTCTATTCGATGAATTCAAACAATATAATTATATACATCATTAAAAAATTAATAAAAATCAAAAGTCAATTCAATTGGTTTGGATGTTGAATTGGTTTTTAACTTAATTGAATCAATCTATAATGATTCTCAGCTCAATTGATTCAAAACCTTTCTTCAAACCTATACTTGTCTGGTCCGATTCAAATATTGGCAAAGAGAAGCAGAGGTAAATAAATAAGCTAACAATTCAAGATTCAAATAAAAATCACGGAAAACCGGATTTCACATTTTTATTTTATTTTATTAAGGTTTAAAGTTTAAAATTTTGAGTTTATGTTATATACTTTTTTTAAGGAAAAAAAACTATATAATAAAATAAAAATTTGTAAAACTAAATTGATAATAAACTATGCAAGCACAAGAACTATTAATGATTGTCCGTTGTTTCCAGTTGATCAACTTCATGCAGGATTTAATACAAGAAAAGGAGGAAATGTAAGAAAATCAGAGTAAAAAAAAATACATTTCACAAATGACTATTTTAAAGACTGCGAATATTTACAATGAAAAGGGGAAAAATAAAAGAAAGAAAGAAAAAGGAGGTTTCCATATTGATCAATATAATCATCTTCCCCACCCTCAAAATTTTCTATTTGCATAAAAAAATAATCAACTTTGACATTCTTTGTTAGACCACTGGAATTCTATTTCCAAATTCCGTGAGGGCCCAGTTTTACTTTCCGGCAATAAGGTATACTGACCTGAAACAGCTCCGAGCATTACAACCCGATCAATCTGGATAGTAACTTTTCCAAAGGAACTCTGTTGACGTGAAAAAACAAAATGAGGGAGACTAAAATGAGTACGCCATTCTCTTGAAAAAACAACACACACACACAAACAAACAAGTGATATGCTTACCTTCCCCATTTTGCTCTTATTCTTGCAAGATATGTGCAACTTCTGGCCTTTTGGAGGACTCTCAAAAGTCCATGCAAAACTTTCGTCCCACTCAGGATTAGGGCCAGTCGATACAACCTAACAAGCAACAGATAAGATAGGATGCCACAAATTACACAAGGTGGAGAGATCAAAGCAGAGAATGTTTTCAAGTAATTTTCAGACCAACACAAATAGACTAAAATTTGTTCGAGTGATTCACAACCAAGAAAGCTTGAAGATATTATAACTAGAAACATCCCCTTTCATTTTGATCATAACTCTTCACAAGTTGGTTAAGAGATTTGAAACCAAACATCAGCAAATTGTGTATCCTTTATACTGGCAGCAGTTGTTTAGCAAACTCTGCCTTGCCATTTCCCAGCCATTTTGAGGAAACTAGTTATGAGGACTAAAGAAGCTGCAGCTGAAAAAGTGTAGGAATATACAGGCTACCAAAATCTCACATTAGCATACCTAACTAATCTTTTAGTTCTACCAAACAATTAGGTGATAACCGAAAATTTCAGAAAGAAAGGTTCCCCATATCAAATCACAATTGGACACACAGGATGGAAAAGGATAAAGCATCTTACCTTGGTTTGCCGAGGAGAAGTGTTGCCAAGTGTAAGTTTGCAGAAAACACTAGGGTTCCCTACTGATTGCTTCATATTGTTGCCACGCTTGATTATCACCACTAATGTCCCGGGCAAGCATTGCAACAGAAATTCTGCCTTCTCCTGAAATCTAGGTGGGCCAGATTGGATCAAGTACTGCAGCAATGGGATTGCATCTGCAGCAGCAACTGACTGAGCTCTAGAAACTTCAGCTGGGCAAGCCGACCAAGCTTGCCTGAGCAGAAACAGAGCATCCAAAGCAGCTTCTTGAGTTGCCTCAGAACCTGTTTTGAGTGATGTAACCAAATGGGGAATGCTGAGTGTAGCAGGCTCAGTTGCTCTCAAACGTGGGAAGTTGCCAAATAAAGAGTTCAGAGCTTTTAGATACTCCTCATTCACAGCTCCAGTGGCCCATAAGTCCTTCTCAATAGCAGCTGCAAGATATTGATAGTTGTTACTGAAGGACAGAATCAAAAGCTTGCATGGAAAGGTTATATAAAGAATAATGGATTAGAAATACCATCGTAAACCAAATTGAGAAAAAAAAAACAAATTAATTCAATAAGTGGGTCTTCGAACAATATATGTTGTTTCTCACTTCTTCCTAGCACATGATTTTGAAAATTAGGTGCATATACACACACAAGCACAGTCAATATTGCTCACACAGGCAATAAATGGGTCTAAAAGCAGACAATTTACCATCCAGCTCTTTCAGTTCAGCTGCAGGGCAACATTCATGGACTATGACAGAACAGAAAGAATTAAGTTGCAAGTATTTCATCAGAAAATCACATTTTGTGTTTTGTAACTGTTCAATATAAGCGATACGGAATGGGGATAACACAAACCCTTTAAGGAGGTATGTCCACAACCAGAAGTACCCTCGATCAATGATGGAGCCCTCAGAATTACCAGCAACATGGAAGCATACAGTGAGCCAAGACACTAACATTAACAAGGGCAACCATTATGAAAGAGGTTCTTTTAAAATGTTACACCCATAGGTTTGTGAACCCTACTTAAAGGATATGCAATAAAACCATACAGTAGGAACGATCAGAAACTTTCGTAAACTAGACATGCTTTTAAGTGATTTCTCATATTAGCCATCCACATAAACTAAAGTCCAACAGAGTTGTGGAACTTACCAGTTATGGCCCTGACCGTTTCACTAGAAGCATACTCTTGAATGGTATGGTTAGAAAATAGAAGTTTCACAAACATTGCAGCTTGAACGGATGTCTCTGGATCACTTGAACCTATTAGATCCAATACGACCTGAACGCCACCAGCCTCAGCCACTGCTCTCCTATTTGATCGGCTGTGCATTACAAGATTTTGCAAAGCACATAGAGCTACCACTTTCATTTCTTCTGTTGGTTGGTCTTCAAGCACATTAACAAGAGCACGGCAAGCTGAAACTGCATCAGCACTTCGAGCGAGTATCTCATTCTGGAAAAGGTCACCAAGAGCCAATGTTGCCAGTAACCTTGCCTGCTGAGCTTGGGTTTGTGGATCCAAGAGATACTGGGATAGTGGTACAATTGCAGTTTTAATTGCTGTTGTTTCTCTAATCTTTACATTATTGAGTAATACTTCCAACAGTCTTGCAGCTGTTTCCTCACACTGATGAGATCTGAGAAGTTCTAAGAGAGCCTCTATGGCACCACTTTCAGCCATTGCTTCAGCACTGGTTCCATCGTCACTTTCTAATATCAGAAGAGCATTCAGTGCACCAATCACAGTGCCCTCGGAGCCAGAACGGAGCAACCTTACCAAAACAGCAACAGGAACTTCCAAATAAAATTCAGAACTGAATTGAAGGATGCTAGCTAAAACAGAAGCAGCTGATTCCCATAAAGCATGTGGCAGCAGAGGATCAGCTTGCAATATCACCTTCGACAGCTCGCAGACACCACCCTCTTTTGCAATTTCATTTGGCCATATTAGTGCAATGCTAACAAGTGCCTTCACAGCTCTCTGTTGCAAGGTATGTATACCCGAACCAAGAATTCTTATAAGGGGACCGATTACTTGCTGTGTCACTGCATCCTTCTGAAGATGTTCTTCCAAGAGCAGATGCGATAGAAGCTCTGCTGCCAACTGCTGAACTGCAGGAGCTGGAGAACCAAGAAGTGGGATAAGTGGTTCTATAGCTTGGTGAGAGGTCAGTGTATAACCAGCACGACACTGTGGATGCTCCAGAACATTTACAAGGACTTGTAAAGCACTATGCTGTCCATCAGGTCCAAATTCGGGTACAGACAGCAATTGAAAAAGGGGTTCAACTAGCTTCGCAGCAGATGGTCCTTTAGTGATGGTAGCATTATTTGTCAGTATCCGTAGCAATTCTGCAAAAGCAGCACACAGGAAATCTGGTGCTTCATGAAGGATATCAAGTATGCTGTCAATTACTCCAAGTTTAACCATTTCCATCTTACAAGCAGGCCTGTCTTTCCCTAACTTTACAAGAGTTCTTGAGATAGCTTCATGAAGCATGTAGTTGTTACCATATAAAAGGCCAACAAGTGGTACTACAGCACCATGTGCGGCAACTAGTTCTGCCAGTTGCTCATCATCTACAAGTTTATCTAATGCACGGACTACTGAATGCTGAGCAGGACTGAACTCAGATACAAGGAGAGACACTAGAGGCTCAACACAACGAGCTGCAGCCATAGTGGACCTGATTCTTATATTTCCAAAAAGAACACAACATAACTCAGCAGCATCTCCCTTCAGTTCCATTGAACAATTTGATGAAAGGATTCTGCAAATAACATCCACTGCATTCATTTCAACATCTCCAACCGCAAGGGCTTTAGAAGGATTTTCACTCAACAACCTAACTAATGCTGCAATAGCGGCGTGCTGCTCTCTCTCCATTCCAGTATTAAGAATCTCAACCAAGGGTTGAACAGCTTGTCGGGCAGTCTCTGCATTTCTGATATGGTCCGCAGAGAATAGGCTTTCAAGGGCTTTAGCAGCACTATATCTAGCGGCTCTTCCTCCAAGACGTAAAACTGCTAAAAGTTGGCTAACAGCTCCAAATGCAGCCTCATGTCTTCGAATTTCAGCACTGGTAAATAAAATACCTAAAAGATCTGTAGCAGCTTCCTCGGTTGCATCTTGAGGACCCAGAGAAAGATACTTAGTCAGTGCTTCTAAAGCCCCTGATTCCACCATGACAATCTTATTTGATGGACAGTCTTTTCCAAGCTGAGTCAGAAGTCCGAGTGCCAGAAAAGGTGCACCAGGACGATCAGGAATTGGCTTAAGGAGATCAACAAGGGCAGGTATTGCTTTTCGAGAAGCAGCACCAACCCTAATGTCTTCAACTCTAAATAACCTCTCAAGAGCAACTTGATCTGGGTAGCGTACCAAAGCAAACTCCTCAGACAAGTCCAGAAGTTCTTGTATATCAACATCAGCACAGCCAAGCAAGGAGATAAGCCCACCAGCAGCCCCTGAATTTGCAACAGATAGAAGAGTCCCTCTGCTACCATTACAGACTAAACTGGCCATTGCTTGTGCAGCAAAATATCTGTTCGCCGATACCTCTGACTTCACTAAATTTGCAAGAACTGGTATAGATTTCATTGTTGGATGCGCGCGAATGATATCTCTGTCTTGAAATAAGATTGCTAGCAATAATGCACAAATCCATATGCTGTTATCTTCCTTAAAATCAATCTGCAATGCCAGACGATGAAAACAGTTTTACTAAAATGAGGACAGAGGGAGCATAACCACAATTGCACAGACAGACAAGGAAAAATATCAATAAATTTTATATATCACTATATGCACCATAATTTTATTCTTATCAACACTAGTTTAAATGAATAATTAACAAGAAAAAGATTGAATACCTGAGCATATTGGGAAGATCGTTTAGAGATTCTCTCGGTGACAACTTCAACTGCTCCAGCCTCCATTATTGCAGTTTTACTCTTTTCATTATGACAAGCAATAACAGAAAGTAGCCATATAGCCAAATTGGTACCAGAAATAACTGCTGTGCCTGTATCTGATTCCCCATTCCTGGCTTCTTCTTTAGCATGCCTACAGATGCTAATGGTATCCTGATCATCACTATGCAAATTTGCCAAGGACGACTCTCCAGATACCAGCATTGCAACAAGTGATTGAATTAGATAGTTAGAAGAATTTGATTGATTGAGATCTTCCACCACTGTTTGGTGATTAACTTTTGCTGCACATATCAGAAGTGCAGTGCCCCCAATTTTGACCTTTAAGTTAGGGGAACTGATCACCCTTCTAGCAATTGATGATATGCAGTCAGAAGCACTAGCAACAGCATCTCCTAGAACAACTGGTTGATCACAGCAAAGTCGTGACAGTATCTCGATAGCTTTATCCTGTAACATGGGTGTTGCATCAGAAATAGTCAAAACTATTGGAGTTATGCTTTTTGGAAATTCAGCTAAAACTACCCATGTGGGTTTCATCTGACCACCAGCCACTTCTGATCTAGACAGAATAGCAAGTGCATCTAGTGCCTCCCCTATGGCAACAGATCCAACTCTGGCAGATTCTAGAAAAGAAACTAGAGCAAGTACTGATCCAACACGGTTCACACAATCAGTTATGGCATAATCAACTCGTCTTGAATGGAGCAGACGTGCTATTGCTGCTGCTGCATGAGTCTTTCCAGAAAGAGTTCCTTCACGTAAAATCCTAGTAGAAGGCAGAATAATTTGTTCAGGAATTGCTGTATCTGATATTTCTGTATCCAACATAAGATTTGATAGGGCACATACAGCCTGCTCCGCAACTTCAAGAACAGAAGAGTCAGCAAGTGCAACTAAGGGAGACATTGCATCTCGAGCAACAGCAGCAACATCCCGGTTCTCCTTAATTGAAAGAAATATTGTAGCAAGGCAGTGACAGGACTCTACTAAGATGTTTCCAGATTCGACATTTAGTATCTTCATCACTGACCAAAGAGTTTTTACAGCAATTTTACTTTCACGAAAGTCCTTCCTGGATTCAAATATCCCAGCTAAAGCTGATGCAGACTTCGCCTGAGTTTCTTCCTTAGTTGAGCTCAATATTTTAATCATGGTCTCCATGGCATCATTTGCAGCACTACCTTCACGCAAAATATCATGGAAGGGGACTACTGAAAGCATACTTCTCAGAGCATCCAAAACATATACTTTAGATTCCGGTAGGTCACTGGTTAATAATGCACTCAGCTGGCTGATAGTAGCTGTATCAGATTTATGAATTAAATGGTTCAAAGTCTTTGCTGCAATTTCTTTCCCATTTGGGCTTCCGTTCTTGAGCAGCCATAATAGTGCAGGAACAGCATCGGCACTTTCAACACATGCACGTATATCTTCACTGTGATTGCAAAGATTCTTCAGGATCAATGCGGAATCTTCCTTAGCCTTCACAGAACCAGTTTCCAGAATTTGAACGAGTGGAGGAATGCCACCAGCAGCAGTAATGGCCCACTTACTTTCATCATTTTCATCAGATAGAAGGCAAAGCAGTGCAACTGAACATTCTTGCTGTTGTTCTGATGAAAGGCCAAGAAGTGAAATCAACAGCTGAACACCTTCACGCCCTTGAAGTGCACGCCATAGACTTCCTTCATTGTTGCAAAGAGAAAGGAGAGCTCTTATAAGCTCTTCCTGGACTTCTTTGGTTGCCATGGTGATCAATCCAACAAGTAACCTTTTTGCATCAGAATTCACAAGTTTAATTGAGAGTAAAGTATTCCCGTACAAACTGGCTAGGGCTTCTATTGTCCGTTCTTGCACAAGGTATGATAAGCCAGGTTGGAATTGATTAACTAAAGTCTGCTCAATACCCAGAGGATCTGATGCTCTAGTGGATTCTGCTTTCCTGTCATAAATCATTAAAGCTGAAGCTAAAGCCCCAAGTGTGTCAGCAGTCTGAGCAGGTGAAGAACATGACTCAAGGCTTTGACCAAGGCTAGAGATGACATATGATAAACCACCAGAAATGTTGGCCAAAGCACACATAGCATTCTCCTGTAATGCTTGGGCATACTCACCTTGCATGAATTCTTTTGAAGGAGCTATCGTAGCATTTATTAAAGCAGGAATACCATTGAGACTAGCTATTTCCCGTCTAGCTTCTTTGCACTGAGCAGAGAGAGACTTAAGGGCACCTGCAGCCTCAGCTCTAACGGAGGCTTCATTACCAGGTCCTAATAGTTTAAGCAATTCTTTTGTAGCTTCAGCAGCCAAAACCTTGGAACAAACAGATGCATCCTCCATTATCATATACCCAAGAAGAAAGCAGACATTAGCTTGAGTGCTTGACCGTCCAGTTGTGAGCAACTTTACAAGTATATCAATTCCTCCAGCCTGTACTGTCGCCGACCAAAATCCCTCTGTGCTGCTTGCCAGGTTTTTTAAGGCTCCAGTCAATAAGTTATCAACCAAGTCTCCTGTCTTGAGCCCATTCTGTAACTGCTTCCAAAGCACTTTCACAACTCCTTCAGTTGAAAAAATCTTTGATCCAACATGATCCTTTGTACCCCCTTGTGAAACAGCATAGATGGTCTTAGCTGCTGCAATTTGTCCTTCTGCTGAGCTGGACTTGAGGAGACCAAGCAATGGTGGTATGCAGCCCCCAAGCAAGACTTTAACCCTTAGTTCATTCTCCTTACAGAGTGAGTCTAAAACAGTTGCAGCTTGAATCTTCACTCCAAGCGATCCTGATCGGAGAAGAGAGACAAGAACTGGAACTGCCTGAGAGTGAGAACCAACAGCACTGAAGGCATTTTCACGTGTGTCAATGAGTTCTAGCAATTGCCTTAAGGAATGCTCTTTCTCTTGTAAAGATGAGGAACTCTGCCGCAACTGTTCAATGCATTTTGCAACACTTGCCAATGTCCCATCTGGATCCTCCATGCTACTTGTACGATCCCTAGTTTTAGGCCATGAGATGGTCAAGATAGAATTATAACAGCTAATAATCATAGAGATCACCAAAGAATGGGAGAAGATAGATATTATCATGGACATCAGGGGATTGATACTAAAGCAGACACTATCAGTTACAACTCATGAGGAGCAGCAAAAAATACAAAGGCTTATGGCAGCACAATGAAAACAGCCAAATAGTTGAATAATGAGGCCTATGGCTATGACCATAAAACCCAAGTGAAAGTCACTGAAAATACCAAAGGAAGGCAACATATATATTGTGTGCGGAAGCTAGAATGACAACATAAGTAAATAGTTAGCTAAACAGTATGCTATCATTGCCAAAAAGGATAAACTTTATGCTGTTTTTGTACAGAAAATTTTGACTGTTCCAAATTTAGTAAGTGACTCCAAGCACAGAATTACTTATTCACATATGCTCGGTTCTTTATGCTGCAATGTTCCTCCTATCCTTGCACAATAATTACAAATAATAAAGAAACAAACCTCAAACCCATTTTCATAACTGAATGTGGAGTTGGGAGCTCCGAATCTTGAAGTTTTCCATCCCCATTTTTTTCCTGCAACCATAGACATAGGAATGTAATGATGTTAAATGCTTACAACTAGACATTCTCCACATTGAACTAGCCATGTGAAGGAAAAAAACATAATATATGATGACCATAAGAAGCTACAACAAGATAGAGAGAACATATACAAGAAAAGCATTGGAGAAATCAGATCCAAGGATATTTAGGTAACTCACATCCCTGATGATTATTCCAGGGGTTAGATGAAGTGGACATAAACATTTAGTATTTCATTTCCCTATTTTTTTTTTCTTTTCAGGGATGAGTGGGTCAAAGAAAACGGGTAGGGGGGGCTCTGTGGTCTTGGAGACTGAAATAATACCAATTACCTACCATACGGTAGTTGGAGAAAATCAGAGAATACAGCGACAGAAGCATCACTAAGCATATATCTCTAAACTAATCTCTATGGAAAAGGGAAACTTCAAAAGAAATGGAGCCAACTAATAGCATTAATCCAAGCTAGCATATTCGAACATCAGATCTTAAATATCAGTATAAATATATTTCCAAAAAGAGAAAAAGCCATTCAACCAACACATTACAATAAAATTTTGGGGTCTCATCATTCAAATCTTTTTCAGATTTTATCACTATTGAATTGCATTTCCAAATGATCGCCGCCAGATACACTGTTTTCCCAGCTTAAAGAAACAAATTATCTAGTAAAAGGATGCATTTATTTATTACCAATGATTGCATAATGAGATCCAAATACAGTAGAAAAAAACCACCTAACTTCATACTTGGAAAATATCATAAACTCATAATCCATACCCTTAATGCTAAATTATCAAAAGACTGAAGTCTAAAAACTAGAAACATACCATATCATTAGCAGCAAACCGCCAAGCGAGTGTCGCCGCCAGCTTTGCTTCTTTATTGCAAGATTCGCTGTATCTAAGAAAAAACTTAGCCCCTCTCCAGATTCAGCCACTACGCGTCGTCAAAACATTAAAATCTCCTGCCAAACAGTAACCGAAAGAAATTAAATGAGAAATCTATCAATCAAATCCAGATCAAGAAAAAATCATCGTAATTCAACATTAAGTGTATCTCGAAAGAGCAAAAATCCAATGCAACTAATACTAGTAAACTAAAACGAAAGAAAACGAATCGAGAAATGAATCACATTTCCAAAACAGAAAACTGAAATGAATTGTTTTCCACTAAATTAAAGAATTAAAGAAAGAATTAAAGAATTAAAGAATTAAAATTCGATACCAAGAATTAAAGAAAGAGATGTAGAGAAGCACACCTTTAAAGAGAGAACAATTAAGCAATTCTTGATTTGATATGAGAAAAACATTAGCTAGAGAGATGATGAAAAGATAAATACTCCTATATATACATATTTTATATTTGTTCTTCTGCTTTTTCTCTCTGTTTTTTTTTTTTTTCTTTTTACATCAGCTCACTTACAGTTACAGCCACGCTTTCACTGAACCACCGACAACTTCAAGGCTCTACTTCTCGGCTCGGCTCGGCTCAGCTCAGCTTGGCTTCTTGTGTTCTGAGCTCGGCTTTTGTAACGTTCGTAATTCGAATAATTTTCTAGCATGAATTAAAATTATCCAGGCACTTAATGTTGGGTAAACTATAAATATAGTCACTCAATTATGTCCATGTTCCTGTTTTGATCATCTAATTTTAAAATTTTTCAATTTAGGCACTAACATTTGAATTTGTTTCTGTTTTGGTCACTCGTAGTTAAATTGATAAGGGAAAACCTTTTTTTAACTAGTATAATAACACATTTAGCCCTCAATACTTACATATTCTATCAATTTGATCCTAATTCCAAATAATTCAATAAACTTAACCCTTCACATTTACAAATTCTATCAATTTAATCCTCAAATTTTCTAGCCAGAGCTTTTAGTTTTAAAATAGAGACATTACACATCTATAAATTTGTAAAGCACAAAAAAGAAAAAGAAAACTAACGAACCATTTGCCAAGCCAATTCCAAATAATTTATCTTTTTTTCATCAATCATCTTCCAAACAAAATATTTTATAACCCTTTGATTGATAAAATTTTGACAAAAAAAATGGAAAAAACTTTAAAAAATAATTTAGATTTACTCTTGTTAACGGTATGATATTTCCATTAAGATATATAGAAATAGTCCTCGAAGTTGGTTCTTGAAATTGGAAAATAAGACTTAAAAAACATGTCTTCGAAAAATCTAATTGTTCAATCAGTAATCATATAAAAAAATTATTAACATTTAATTTTTCATAAGAAAAAAATGTGAAATAATTAATTGAATTTTCGTTTATTACATTGATAATAATTTTTTATTTTATAAATTGATAAAGAGATATTATGTGTTCTATTTATTTTTAAATATATTTAAATTTTTAAATCTACAATAAGCTATATGTATCACTAATAATCTAATTTAATGTCAAATCATTTACCAAATTAATTAAAAACTAAAATTATGCTTGTCAAAGTGAAGACTTATTTTTTACAAAAATTAAAATATTTATAATTTTATTGTATATTATATTTCTAAAATTTTTATTTTTTATTATTTTAATGGTATTTAGTTAATTTTTAACACTAACTTCTTAAAGATATAAACAAAAAGGGTTATTTATCGAATTAGATAATTTCAACCATAAATAAAACAATTAATAGTGTTGAATACCTTTGCTTTAAAAGTTGAAAGCTTTGGTTAGGAAGTTTGAGGATCAAATTGATAGAATTTGTAAATGTGAAGGGTTAAATTTATTGAATTATTTAGAATTAGGATCAAATCAATAGAATATAAAAGTATTGAGGACTAAATGTGTTATTATATTAGTTAACAATGACTTTCTGTAACCAATTTAACGACATGTGATCAAAACAAGAACAAATTCAAAAATTAGTGCCTAAATTGAAATTTTTTTAAAGTTGGGTGACCAAAACAAGAACACTAGTATAGTTAATGACTATTTGAATAATTTACCCTTTAATATTTAGTACGTGTAATGTAAATGCAAATATTTTTTTTTTAGATTTTTTTTGTTTTTTTAATATATTTATGTGATTACATGGTAGTATCACAGGTACTTAAACTCGGGTCTCTTAAGATGAACATCATCCTCTTTTTTATTAAAATCACTCGTTGGGTTCGGTTAAATTGAGAATTTTAGGTTCATTTGATTCAATCTAAATTTTTATTTAACCACGGCTTCAAAAAAATTAATTTTATAATTTTATAATTATATTTTTTTTAATAATTCCATTCCAATCTTACAATACTGTGTACCATGATCCATTAACCAATAAATATGAAAATGAAAAGAAAGTAATTAAAAAAATATAATGGTAAATTTAATTTTTAATGTTTAATTTTTTGTTAATTAGGTTTTTTTTTAGTTAAATTTTACTCTATTTTTTAAAAAAATAGTTAAATTTTATCAGTAACCATTTAAAAAGAATCAAATTATTTTTTTTACAAAAATACTTATTAAATTGTTAGTTTTTTAAACATAACAGTTGGTATGACAATCCACGTATACTTTATGTTTTTTTTTTTGAATTTTTATGAACTTTTTATAACTTTTTTATTTGAATTATGAATTTTTTTTGTTTTAATATTTTATAATTTTTAAATTATATATTGATATAGCATATAAAACAAATAATTTTATGTTAACATGGAATACAGGTGGACTGACTCATATGTTGTTACGGCAACATCATTAAAAAATTAAGGTTATAGTCAATATTTCTGTCAAAAAATAATTATTTAAATATTTTTAAAAGTTTAATGGTAAAATTTAGCTTAAGAAAATAATGATCAAATTGATAAATAAATATAAATATTGAGAACTAAATATGTTATAAAGCCAAAAAAAAAAAAAAAAACCTTTAAATTTAGCCAAGCCAGAAAGGAAACCGTGGGTAATGATTATTCTCTCTTAATTGACTGGAAGATAACGGGGATATTCCTGTTTTATTTTTTTTGTGGTAACAATATTAGACAGTAAGATACACCTAATAAGTACAATTCTTTTAATTTAATCATTAATTACTTCCTTCTAATAATGCATTACTTTTCTCTATATTTTATGCTCATTTTTTATATTAAAATTAAATGAGGCTTAGTTGAAGTGTTCAAATAAAACCAAACTTTACATATTTTGTTAAAAACATAAAAAATAAGATTAAATATAAAATTGATATTGAATTTATCCATTTTTTTCATATTGATATTTATAATTTTTTGTCACATATTGGTAGCTGAATTTTTTTCCATCCACTTTATGTTTATGAGTCTACAATCCTAAGCAAACATGTTTTTATTGATGTCAATATGATTTCGTGGATGAGTTATGGACAAAAAAAAAATTAAGTATTAATATGGGACAAAAAAAAAATCTTAAATATTAATTTAAGAGAAGTGAACAAGTTCAAGTATCAATTTTATATTTATCTCTAAAAAAACAAAAATACCTTCTTCTTAACATTTGTTACTTGATTAAAATATACTACAAAGATATGTATTCTTTATAAATTTGTAATTTAATTTATTTTTTTTATTTTTTAAATAAGAAAATTTAAGTCTAATTGTTAATATAAAGAAAATTATTTATTAAATTTATTAATTTAAAATTTTGAAATTAAAAAAAAATTCAATAGTCATCTTAATCTTTTGACCTTGAAATTTTTAACACCGTACAAATACATGAAATGATAAACCAATTAAAATATGACACAAATTAAACTATCTTTGAAAATATGAGTTAATCAACTTAAAATTGAATCAGATTAAATGTAATTGAATAGTAAAAATTAACAATTCGAATTCGAGAATGATTTAAGCTTTCAAAATTATTTTAATCTCAAATGATATGAATATGAGATGAGTTGAAATCAAATGATATGAACTTCAAGTTGTATAACTTTGAAAAGTTTAGTTGAAAATTTTAAATAACTCAAATTTAACATGATTTGACTCGAATTTTAAAAGTAAAATTAATTTTGAATCTCATGTGATGATCTGATGATAAAAAATGTTTATTATTTTAGGTGTGATCTAGATTCGAATAGCGCTAATCACATTTGTTATTTAAACTTTAGCCTATTATTATAGTTAAAAAAAATAATTCTAATCTAAAAATAGCATGTTAGAAATATAGGAAATAATGTTGATATAAAAATAAATGATGATGTGGTATAATAAATAAAACATAGGTGGCATTATGATGTCCCTAATGTTGTTTATTGGTAGAGATTCTTTGGTGGAAGTTGATTTATGATTGAAACTCAAAAACTCATAAATGAAACCAGATGTGACATTTGATTAACACACTAATCTCATCATTTTCATATATCAACTCACAATTTTCAATCATTGAATGTGATGTCATGTTTATTTATTCCCACTATATATTTCTTTTTTATTTTTAAGTACACCATTACTAAGTTAAAGAAATTAATTAAAACCCTTCATACTTAAAAAGAAAAATAATTTTTTCTAACTTTTTTAATTATTATTTTTTTCATTCGTAGCAAACCGTCAAGAAAATATATTTGTGACCTAAGGGAAAACAAAAGTAGTAAAATTTTTTGTAGATTTTTCATAATTTCTATAATTTCTCATTTTTATAATTTTTATATTTTTTCTATAATTTTATAACTAATTTTTTAATAATTTTCTATATTTTATATGTTTTTCTAGAAGTTCTATAATATTTAAATGATTTTTAGTAACTCTTTAATATTGTTTAGATTTTTTTGTAATATTTAATAATTTTATAATATTTTAATATTTTATTTTTAATTTCTAACTTACTAGGATATTTATCATTTTTCCATATCAATCATCAAATCAAATATGTCAATACTTAATAGTCCATCAAAAAAACTTTGACGAAAAATAATATTTCAAAGACTTAATTAAGTGTATTTCATAATTTTTATTTTGAAGTTATTATATTTCATAATTTGAAAGGTTTAATTAGGTGGTGTTTTTAATGAAAGATTTAGTCAATTTTTTTATAATTATTTTAAGAGAGTTTTTGGCATTTAAACTTTTTTTTTTAAATACTTTCTTACTTTTTAAAGCAATATTTCTTTTGACAGAAATTAAGAGAAAAAGAGAGAAGCAATTTTACGGAGAGAGGTGTCAAATCCTAGAAAAGAAAAGGTTATCCAGCTATAAATTAAATTCAAATTTTGTTTCAATGAAAATATTGTAGTTATTATAGTTAGGACATATTCAACAATTTCACCTTAAATTAAAATCAATGACAGTGGTGGATACAATATATATATATATATGGAGACCAGGTTTTAAAATCTTTAAGCACATGGGTCGTTTATTGGGTTGAAAAATGAAAAGCATACCGGAAGGGAAGGTAAGGAACAAAACAACACCATCCCATTCATTCAAAAACACTGAACCATACAACAACACAGCCAACAGGCCATGTGTCTTGTTTAGCTTACAATACCTCTCTCATCAGTATATGTATATATCCAACTAATAATTCTGAAATTCATATTTTAACAAGTTTTTTGTATCCACCACACAAATTTTTTTAGATACTATGTCAGATTTTTAGATTAAAATAAAAATATTTAAAACTCATGTATTGACCTGATGATTAAGGTGTTCATTGCCTCAGGTGTGATTTGTGTTCGAATCGCGCTAATCACGTTATTATTAAAGCTTTATCCTCCTCTTGCGATTCACCAAAATAAAAATAGTTGTTATTAAATAATAATCGGAGCCAAGTTGGTCCGAAAAACCTCCTTGCCCAAGACAACACATCCCTAGAATAGGTCTTAGTGTAGCTGCATGAATCAACTAAACTGAACTCTCACCTAACATATGTCCAAGAACATGATGCATCGTTATTACAATCTTCATAAGAGAACACGAAATTGGCTCTATATAACGCCTGTTGTTTACAATGATCATAAGTTTACTTGCAACATGAAGGCCTATAAAAAGTATGGAAACCAAAATTTTTATTTGGAGGATCGTGGGGACGATCTTCACAGTTTAAAGAAAAAACAATCGTGATATAGGTATCCCAAAAGCAAAAGGACCAATATGGTTGCTGTTATGTTGAGTAGGAAAGCCAGAAAATTTCTTTAGCTTTAACCGCTAATTCAATGAGGTTTTAAAGTTCCATACCTGAGGGGAACCAAATATTCAGGACTGGGAGATTAGGTAAGACTGATGCAAGTAGCATAAGATTGAAGAACTGTTAATGCTTGCTCCGTGATGGCCCTATTCCTCACTCGTTTCACCCAATCACCAATAATCTCCTCCGCTTGGCTACCTTTGACACCTTGTTCAAGAGTGGAAGCTGCTTCAACAAGCTTTCCTTCGGCCAAGTAATTTTCAACTCTCCTGATTATAGACTCGATCCCTTCACTAGATTCGTCAACTTCTTTTACCTATTAGATAGTCAAAAGGCAAGCATGAGATTCTTTCAGGGACTTGGATCTATTATTATGGGAAAGGTCAATCCCATTTTTTTGTCACCTTTAACCAGGATGCAATATGTGCCAAAGAATGCGTCAGGATACCACCACCACCTGGTGGAATCAGGCTGAAATGCCTTAGGTTTCCTTTCAAGGCATTAAACTGCAAGAAGAACATATGTCAAACAGTAATCTACGAAATTCACTTCGAATGTCATGAATCAGCATCTGCTAGAATTACTTAAGGATCAAAACAACTATTAACCATCAATCTATTACTAAATCTCAGCAGTTCTAGCAGTATTCGAGTCCACCTTTGAAATGAACTCATAAAACAACTATTAACCATCAAACTACTAACAATTTAGGAATTTCTACCAGAAACTGATTTGCAAACGCCTCTTAGATGCACCAGTGGACAGTGGTACATAAAAGGAGTAATAATTTCTTTCCTTGCACAAAATTAGACCAAGCATGTAAAAGAAGAAACAAAAACAAAAGCATTTCTTTCTCTTAACAATCTTATCCTCATCAGGTTTGACCCATTGAACCAAACCACTCTATAGTCCATCTTTAGAAGATTAGTCTCCATTCCTATCCATCATAAAATCCTTAATGGATCTTGGTATCAGGTTGATCAAGTTTAGATTACAAATGGACCATTAACTCTGAAACAGAGAAGCAAACCCCCTTTGGGTTGATTTTAAATGATGCATATAGCATTGTTGCTCTCCCTTTTTCTGGTTTAATATTTTATCCACTGGATATCTAATCCAGTTCCTATCAGCTTCCCTTCACAGCACCAAGCTTACCAACTTCAGCAAACCAAGGATTGTTAATGCAGTTACAGCGTAAAGATTCCCAATGAAGGGGCTTCAGCTAGAAACCTCTCACCTTGACAATCCAGAATAACATCTAAGTGCTTAAGCGCCCTTCAATATTGAAGAAATTTATTATTGAAAAAGTCAGACCTTGGGAAATTTGACTGCTAAAGAACCTACATATTCTTTGTCTCTCATCGAAACATAATTGCAAAGCCAATCCTAATTAAACAGGAAGCATATTTGGTAACAACAAAGAGGAAGGCGAGGGCATGTTTAGCTCAATTTATTTAGCATAGCCAAAGAAAAATGCTATTGACAATGAAACAATCATAAAAGCAGCCCATTTTCAGCGCAGACGAGGGCTTTGTGGCTGCTGCCATAAGAGGAAGAAAAGAGTGCACAAATTTATAAATAGCTAAAAGGGATCAAGTGAATGATGCCATCCTCCTGGCTTTTAGGCTTTGGAAAAAACTAAGATTCTATATACTCTTAGCCGGCCACTATAAAGCATTTAAAATTGTTCCATTCTTTGAAAAATATCATCACAAACTAAGATTCTATGTAGAGAATACAATTCTTACATAGAACTCTATGAAGGGCAAACTATCAATCATGTAACCAAAAGATCTTTTCATTTGAAATGGTTCAGAAATCAGTAGCATATATTTCTTAAAGTACAAAACAACTTGCCTTCTGATTCAACTCTAGTAGAGTGTCTGTTCCGCAGTACCGAGTTTCTTCTGGAAGGGATGTAAGGACCAAACCTAATACTGAATCCTTCTCAAAGCCTTCAAGATAGGTGTATAGAGTATTTATTTCTTTCTGGATTGGTAATCCTTTGGAAAGTGCTTCTTCTAGAGCAAGCGCTCCCTGGAGGACCCAAGAACATTCAAGTTATGTGACAATGATTTACAAGCTCAGACAAATTATTACTAGATCTATCAATCTTTATACAACATAACTCAGATTCAAAAAAAAAAAAAAAGAGACTAAGAACAACGAATTAAGGTGAAGAAGGTACCAAAGCTAGCTTGTGAATAGAATGAATCTTGAGTGCCTCTTCAGATTGTGCATAAAATGCCAGACATAAGGCATTTATCTACAACAGAATAGTTCAGGCCATGTTTAGATCCTCTAATCACATCCATGGTGTTGAATGGCTAATAATAAACCGATATTTTAGACTATGAAATAAAACTCAAGCATGAAGTTTAACAACACGTGTATTTCTCAAAATCAGATTCATCTGAACAGTAAACAATAAAATACATAAATGAGAAAATGAGAAATGCATTTAAAATTAATGTTTGTAACTGATAAACTATAAGCTTCCAATTCAGAAGGCTACTCTTTTTTAACTTTAGGCATGCACATTGATCCTGAAATAATTTGCATGTTTGATTTAGTACTTTAAGATATATATATATATATATATAATACGGTACTTTAATATTTGAAGCATATATCAGAACTATTATTGCTTTCATTTCCTTCTGCAAAATAGGTGGTACTAGTTAAACTTTATTCAGGTTTCTGTGACGTTGGAAATCCATTAACTGTTTAGATCGTAAATCAATACATTGGCAAAGCCTTTGATTTTAGCAAGAAGTTGCACAAGAGGTTAGCTAATTTGCTTGTGATCATTGATCACTTAATGAGTTTGATCTTCAACAAAATACAGTTTCAGTTTTCACACATAATATAATATATACTGAGGCACAATGTCTATCAAAAAAATGGAGCATCACCATGCAGAAACAGAAGGCATGAAAGTTGATACTGCATTAAACTGAAAGCTAAAACATTGATGCATGACATGACATGACATTTAGCTTGTCTTTTTCCCCTGAAAGCTATATGCCCCAAAGTAGAGCCATGACATTCTATATTCCAACATATCATATGAGAAAAATCTTGCATCATAACTTTTAAATTTATTTATTCCATATTCTATCAAATAACACAGAAAGGAACTTTCCAATTCATGTTTTCTTCTAAAAACTAGAAAAGTTAATTTTGTTCAGATTTTAATTCAAAGAATTCCACCAGGAGATGGCTTACATGAAAATTTGCTTCTGCCATTTTTTCAATCAGTGCTGCTTTCTCATTTGCCATTGCAGATACCAGTTCTGCTTTTCCTTGCTCCTGTGCATTTTTCAATTTCATTTCAGCTTCTCTTTCCTGCATAACCAAAGATATAACAGCTTGAGTTCATTAGTTATGAAAAAAATGCTATAGAACTTCTTTGTTAGCATAAAACTATCTACCTTTTCTTCGAGTTCCATCCTGAGTTTCTCTTCCATTCTCTCTTGAAGGGATTTTATAGCAGCTGCTGCTTTTGTTCTTTCTCTCTTCAATTCCTGAAAGTGGTAAAGTCGAATTCATAGAAAGCTTGAATTCACAAAATTATATAATTACCTCTTTTCTTTTACTTAATCTTTTAACCCTTCGGAAGGGCATATGGATGCCTGAGTATACTCTATCTTGAAGCGAAATTGACTTTCCAAGGTAAATACAGCAAAATAAGCATGCTCATCGAAATCCATATTGCAAAATCATAGAATAGCTTAAGTTGATTAATAAAAATACTAATGTAATTTTGTTAACTAGCGTAAAAATTAGAGAAACTGATTGGTACTGGTCTTCCTATAATTCAAAGTTTTCGGCTTCTGTTATTCCTTACAAACAGATCGAGTTGTTCGAAACTGATAAAATAATGATTGTGTTTTTTCATTGTCACACACAAAACAGGAAAACCAAAATATATAAGGCTAATAAAATTGCATGGAACTTCATGGGATAAAATTTTCTTTACAGTGGTGAAAATGTTAGAGTGCCAACCCACCCATTCTGCCTCATGTTTAGTTCTGACATACAGGTTCTAGGAATACAAAAAGAAAGTGGATTAAGAAAGTGGATTCACCGGGAGAATTAAGCATAAAGTGCAGACGGGAGTCATTGTGGCTTTGTTGCAAGGTTAAAGAAAAAGATATACATGGGTTAGAAGAAGGCAGGTTATCAAATATGTGTCACTCATAAAGTGGACAGTGAGAAAAATAAGTCCTCTTCTGGTTGATTTCATTTGACAGACCATAATTCATTACATGTGTGTATAGTTCAAAAATGAAGAAAAAAGTCAATGTTGTCAAAGCCTTACAAAGTATATATAAATATATATCTACATAAACAGAAGACACAAGTTCCACAAAAGAGATGGAAAAATTAATATTTTTTCCCTCTTTCACCATGAAACATGAAAGAAATTACTGTATGATTTGCACAGCAAGAGCAAGAGAAAAGACGAAGTCAGAGCATGAATGCATTAGTCAATGCGATGTAAGAAAATTAGAATTACCCAATAAGCATAGATCTGAAAGCAATGACAAAAAGCTTTACTATCAATCACACGAAATATAACATAGTAAAAACAATGAAAATATGAAAAAAGCTGTAACCTTATCCAACATAGCTGCCTCTTCTGTACGCATTAGTTCCCTGGCTCTTGAATCTCTTAATTCCTTTTCATATTTCTCCTGAAGAGAGAGTGGGAGGAAAAGAAAACATTAGCAAACAATATGCGATGACCAAAATGAAGCTGCAGAAATTAAGAATGCAGATGATGTGTAGTAGAGCCTAGTGCTCAAACTTCAGACCTTCAATTCTCGTTTTTCCTCAGCAAAAGCATGTGCATCCAGCTCAGCTTGCTGCTTTTCAGCAGCATGAATGGCTTGCAGGAAATCAAGAACTAATTTTCCATCCTTCGATAAATATCCCTCATTAAGTTCCTCAATCGCTGTACCAAAAGCCTAACATGTTAAAAATAATGAAAACCTAGTGTTAGTTGACACTCTTGCTTATCATATGTATTAAACAAAAAATAAGAGATGAAAGTAACCTCTTTTTCTTTAGAAAGCCGCTCATATTTTCTGTTTAGAGAAGCCAAGTAGCCTTCAGCTGCCTTTTCCCTAAGGTGATAAGCATCAATAAGAGAACTCGGAGCTTCTATATCTTCACTGGGTTTATGCTGCAGCAAAGTAAAACCAAATGTTGTTTTGTATCAACTCTGATAGAATAATGGATAAGTACATGTACGTATATACCTATATAAATATCTATATATTTGAAGTGAATACAGGAGCTGCTCAGGCATAAAAGAAACTTTAATCCCTCAGATGTTGCAATCCTAAGTCCATTTTTTAGGGGATCAAACCTCCCTATAAAGCTTTTTCTTACTCAGAACATAAAAAGGGAAATGCAAGTTCTTTGCCACCTCAAATGACAGTCTTTCCCCCATTTAAACACACACATAGAAGAAGCTTTTTATTGCTCAAATGATGCAATCCTAAGCTACTCTTTTGGGGATCAAACCTTGGTATAAAGCCTTCCCTTGCCAAGGAACTAAACAAAGAAATGCGGTGATTCTTTGTATACCTAAAGCATTAGCTAGGTATCCGCAAGCAGTGGACAGCCTCTGAATCATAAGCATATTTATTCCCACAGAAAGTGGAGAAAGCCTTCCAATCATACTTTTTATCCCCCTTAAACCAACAATGTGCTGAAGAACATAATAAATAAAAGGTACATTCCAAAGTATATAAAATTCAGACAATGAGAACATGAAAACTTTTTAATAAGTTTCATGGACCAACCTACAAAGAATAACAATGGTACGTGAAGTTATTCCAAAAAGTTACAAATCAGAAACAACATGAAATGTAGGGTGTTAAGAAGAGAAACTCATGAGGGGAACAAAGGATACTTCTATAGTGGAATGCAGAGATGGGACAGAATTTATTTGACTTTCTTCAGGGCCTAAACTAAGCACTTCTGCACCTTTACTTGGTTCATCCTGCAACGGTGGAACACCACAAGTCATATTGAGCCTGTGCAGTATATGTATACGTGAAAAAGGTGATATTTTTCCAGTACTAAATTTTTGGAATGTACAGTAAGCCTAGAAACAGTCTGGTAGTATTGTTGCCGCTTAACTTGATACTTGTAGTTAAAAAATGCAAAGTTATACAAAGAGCTTCAATGCTTAGCAAGTTACAACAGTTAAGCCTCAGTCCCTTCGTTACTGAGACTTCGATATAAACCGGTGCCCTACCCAGGAAACAAGAAAAGGCACCATGGTTCTTTGGCATCCCGGGACATTTCTTTATGCATCCATGCACAAAATTATGAAATATTGCCGGATTCCATGGCAGGTAAATTATATTGAAAGAAATATGAATGTGCATAGATACACGTAAAGTGGCAATGGTGTTTGTTGGCAAACAAATGACAAATGGCTAAGGTGCATTTATGCCATAATTGAGTTGTGGAGTGATAGAAATAGATTAGCAAAACTTTAATAACAATAACAAAGTAACCTATATTGTTTAGTTCATATTGGAGTGCATCTGATCACGCTTTAATATTACAATATTGGCTACCATAGGCATTACACCATAAAGATGGACTCCGCATATAGATGCTTAAGCCATTCTTCAAAATTTTATAAAATCTATAACTGCAATCGATCAGTATCAGTACTATACAGGGTGCATAAAAAAAAGTACCTGCAGCTTAACTGCGGTAGTAGGAGATGGTACAATTTTTGTTTCCTTTTCTCCAAGGGATGCACTTGATCGGGTATCCAATGGAATATCTTGAATTTCCTTCTTCAGTTCCGTTGCAGTTCCAGACTCAACCTTTTTAAGATTCCCCTCAGCTGATGCATCGGTATCTGCACTGTGATCAGCAGATGGCAAGCTGCTCTGAGAATATTCAGGTAATGCCTTTTCTGGTACAGATGTTGTGCTTTCTTCAATTATCTCGTTCAACTTATCTTCAACATTCGACAGGTTTTCACCTTGGGTTTCACTTGAAATTTCAGGCTCAGGAGGAAGATCGATATTAGTTGCAGCTTTTTGCTCGGGCAAGTCCACATGAGGAGTCAATTTGTTTATTTCTTCATCACGAGAAGAAACAACTCGGATATCCTTTTCATCTTTCTCATCAAAACCAGTTTTCGTTGAATCAATAGAAACCTTGGGGCGTGCGCCATATTGCTCTAAATATCCAGTTTCGTAAGCAACCAAAATAGCACCACCAATAAGAGAAGTTCCAAGGACAAATTTTGAAAGTCCACTCTTCGATTCAGGTTTCGGAGTACCATTTTCTCCAGAAGAGGTCGAAAATTGCTTTCTTGAATAAATAAAAGGTGATGAACACTACATTTTCACCATGCATCATTAGAGGATAAATTATAAAAATAGTACATAGGAACTCCAAAATTGATACTGAAACTGAAAACAGTTGAATTTACCTGGGGCATAATCTGCCTGGGTATTCTCCAAGGAGCCCCTCGGCAACGTGGTAATTCCAAAATTGACCTTCCAAGCATACTGTCGGATTTTCACTACTTCAGGGGTTTTGAAATTATATAGCGGCAAACGTGTTTGTGAAAATGATTAGCAGAGGAAGTGAGGATTCTTAAGGGAGGAATCGCATTCGGGTTAGGCTTTTAGCATTCAGGTAAACTGTTTTCCGTTTAAGTCTTTTACAGGGTTGAGCGAGCCAGCGAGGAACCACGATCGCTTTCCCGGGGAGCCGAGGCGAGCGCCAAATAGGAATCGTCGTTGGGGATGAAATTGAGAGTTGTATCGCCGTTAGGGGTGGCAAACGGGCTGGCGCATCTGTTTATTTTTTTTTTCCGGATTTTTTCAGCTCAAACTTTTTGGGATTGAATTTGCTCGGGCTCACATTTTCGGGTTTGAATATTTTGGAGCTCCATATTTTTTAGATTCGGACTTGGAAATAATTTTAAAATTTTAAATTATAAATATTTTAATTTCCAACGTAATAATTTATTTTTATTTTAAACAATAAGTAGCATGATTTAAATTTATTTTATAAAAAATATATTTAATAGAGATATATAATATAAAATAATTACAATGTTTATTATGTAAAATCTATTATATAATATCTATACGAATCAAGGAAAAAAATCTTTTATAGTTTATTATTATATTGTATTTACAATTCTATAACTTTTATCATTCTTATTAAATTTAAAATATAATACTCATATTCTAAAATATTTTTTATAGTTTATTATTATATTATATTTGGCTTCGTCATATCTCAATGGAAATCAACAAAGTGACGGACCATATGACCAAATTAAGATGCTCAACGGATGCTTTGCCAAAAAATTTTAGAATGCAATCATCCTCGGTTTTGAGTTTTCTTAAGGAGGATCGACAAAACCTTTCTAGTATTTCTTATAGTTAATTATGTAATCGCTTAATGTTGGTTATTTTCTTTACAAAAAAAAATATAATGCTCATATTCTAAAATATTTATCTCAAAATCAAAATATATTATATTAAACTTAAACTCAAATAACAATTCAAGTCAAGAGTACTTTCTCTCAAAGTTTCTCAGAGGAACAGGAAAAACCTGTGGCTAAGTTGAAAGGGGCGGGTGGTAACGAAAAAGAAAGAATAGAGAGTTTTTTGTGTGGTTTCGAGAAGATGGAAATAGAAGATATTGCATTGTTAGAAGAGGACTTGATTCGGCTATCAAAAAAGACTTCAACAGTGGTTCCAAGTTCAAAGCCGACTTTGATTTGTTCTATTTGGACAAAAAAAAAACCTATAACCCGGATAACTTCCGGGCACAGATGAAAAGCATCTAGAAAACCAAGAAAAAAATTTGAGATTCAGGTAATTGGGCAGAATTTATTCTCAATTTGATTTGACGATAAAGAAGACCTAGAGTCGATTCTAAAGGGACGTCCATGGTTATTCCGAAAACAGGTGGTTATACTTGATTGTTTGGTGGATCAATAAAGAGAAACAAGATTCAATTAGTTAAATCACCTTTTTGGCTAAAAATAGAGCCATGTCCCTCCGAACTTGATAAAATAGATCTGATAAAGATGGTACGTGCTATGTTCAGAGAGGCTATTAGTTCGAAAGTAAATGGAGATTATTACCGATTTAGAGTGATTGTAAACGTTAATAAACCTCTTCGAAAGGGTATCTTCGTAGAGGGATATATGGAGAATCAGAAGTGGCTCCTGTTTAAATACGAGAACTTGCCTAGTTTCTGTTTTGGCTATGGTAAGTTAGGCCATACATTAATCAATTGTGTTAAAATCTCAGCAGATATGAAAGAACTTCCAGAGGATAAATTGCCTTTTTCCATAGTATTAAAAGTTGAATTAAATATTATAGGGGGAGTAAGTTTTAAATTAGGGGCTAAGGTTAGAAATAGAGTATATTTAGGCTATCCGGAGTGCCCAAATGTGTCGGACAATATCATCACATGAGGAAAGCAAGTCCTAAATCTACTAGTCGACGATCCTAAAAACTTGTACAATGGGGAGGATGGTAATCGTGATACTACGGAGGTGAGAGATAATAGTCAAGCGAAGTATGAGATCCTGAGAAAATCGGGTTCAGAGGTGAAGGATTCTGTTGAGATTGGTGAGTTGAGGAAGGATTCGGAGAAAGAGAGTCCAAATGAAATTCAATTGTTATTATCGTATACGATTCCATCCAACCATGAAAATAGGTGTGATTTTAGTAAGAGAGTTTACAATGAATTAGAAGTCCACAGTATTACGGAAATTGAGTGGGTTACAATGGAACATGATCTTTTTCAAGATAAGCCTAGGCCTAAAGTAGATGGGTCTGAGGCCCAACCCAAACTCATGAAACAATTAGATACTCAAAATTCACGTGCTCGTCGATACTGGAAACGTTTAGCTCATGAGCCCAAGTTATATACGATGAAAACAATGGGCAGTTTACAGAAATGAAAGGAAAACCCGATAAATCCTGAGGATCATGATAATGAGTTAATGGAATCTAATAAGAAAAAAGCATGACAGGTGATCGATCAAGTTGATAAATGTGATTCACTACCAGAAGAGATGGAGACTGAAGATGGTAACTTTTTATTGGGGGTCGTTGAAAAGCAGACTGATCGATCACAATGAAAATCTTAAGCTAGAATATCCGCGGTTTGGGGCAACCGCGGACAGTGAGATGCCTTAAGAGTGTTTTAAAGAAACATTAGCTCCATCTTTTGTTTCTAATTGAAACAAAAGTGAGTCAGAGGAGAATGGAAAGAATTCGAAAAATGTGTGGATTTGACTGTGGCATTGATATTAGTGCAGACAGCTCGCGAGTTGGGCTTTCGTTAGAGTGAAAAAATGACTTGTCTGTTAGTTTACAAAGTTTTTCTAATTCACATATTAATGTAGAAGTATAAGAGAGTAGTGATATTAAAAGTTGGAAATTTACAGGTTTCTATGGGGATCCTGTAGAAACGCAAAGAAGTATTTCTTGGGAAACTCTTAAATGATTAAATAATGGTGGTCTTCTTCCCTGGCTGATAATAGGAGATTTTAATGAGATCATGTTCTCTTTCGAGAAAAAAGGTGGAAGGTTAAGAGATGAAAGGCAAGTGGTAGCGTTTAGGAACTCTCTTGAATCTTATGAACTTCATGACTTGGCCTTTAATGGTAACTGGTTTACATGGGAACGGGGAAGACTAAGGAATAACAACATTAGAGAATGGTTGGATCGGGGTATGGCTAATTCAAAATGGTGAGGTAAATTTTCGAATTATTTAATAAAGCATTTACAACACAGTTTTTCAAATCATTGCCATCTCTTGTTGAGTACTAATGGACGACAAGAAGTGCAACAACATGTTTTTCCATTTAGGTTCAATGCCGAGTGCATTCTTGAAGCTGGCTTTAAAGATCGTATACAATCAGTTTAGACTATTCACAAGGGTGATATCCTAGAATGACTAGAGGCACTAGGAGTAGCTTTACGTGAGTGGAAGTAAAGAATAAAAGGGAGAGACGAAAAAAGGTGAGTTAAGTAAAAAAATTACAGAGTTAAACAAAAAAAACCCGGAGGATGAGTTGTTGAGAGAAATTTCAAATGTGAAGATTTCCCTAAATATAAAAGCTAATAAAGAAGAAATCGTATGGGAATAAAAAGCTAGGGCAAATTGGCTTAAAATAGGGATCAAAATATGAGGTTTTTTCATAACTTCGCATCGACACGAAGAAGAAGGAATACGATCATAGAGTTAAAGGATAAGGATGGGAGATGGATTGAGGTGGAGACGAATTTGCTACAAGTAGTGAAATTTCTTCCAAGATCTATTTACCTCACAATTGATTCGTGATTGTGGACCTCTAATAGAATGAATTACACCATGCATAACCCATGAAATGAATGAAGAGTTGAATGTTGAATTTACGAAAGAAGAAGTGCTCGAAGCTCTCAAATCAATGGCCTCGTTGAAAGCTTCAGGTAATGACAGATTCCCAACCTTTTTCTATCAGAATTTCTGACATATTGCAAAAGATGATGTGTCTTATTTTTGTTTGCAAATTTTGAATGAAAGGAGGGAATGCCATGATATTAATAAAACGAATGTTGTTTTAATCCTAAAAGTCTAATCGCCTAAGAATATGAGCAAATTTAGCTCATTAGTCTATGCACAGTTCTTTATAAAATTGTTTCTAAAATAATAGTTAATAGATTCTGAGGGGTTCTGAATGTGTGCATGAAGAAACACAAGGGGCATTTGTTCTAGGGAGACAGATAACTGACAATATCCTAATTGCTTACGAACTACTTCACTCGTTTGGAAGGAAAAAAAGAAAAGGTTGAGAATTTTGCTTTGAAGTTGGATATGTCGAAATCCTATGATAGAGTTGAGTGGGTATTTGTAATGAGAATGATGCGACAATTAGGTTTCAATGATAGATGGCTCTCACTAATAAATCGTTGCATAAATTCTGTGGACTATGCGGTTGTTCTTAATGGTAAAAGGGGTTTATGGTTTCAATCTTCCCGAGGGTTAAGTTAAGGTGAGCCGTTGAGCCATACCTCTTTATTATATGCACAGAAGGTTTTGCTAGGCTGATTAACAAGGCTCGACTGGAAAGAAAGCTAGGTGGAGTTAGTATGGGGAGAGGGGGCTGGGAATCAACCACTTATTATTTGTTGATAACAATATTATTTTTGGGAAGGCTTCTAGAGAAGGAGCTTTGGTAATCAAGAAGATTATTTTTTACTATGAGCAATTTTCTGGTCAAAGAGTAAATTTTGACAAATCTTTATTATATTTTAGCAAAAACACGAGTATGGAGTATATAACGCATATAGGCGATATACTTAATGTTCCTACTACAAACAACTCGGAGAAATACCTTGGGTTGCCAACTATGGTGGGCCGTAAGAAAAGGAATGCATTTGTTGAAATAAAAGAGCATTTCGTATCTAGATTCCAAGGTGGAGTGTTCGAAATCTTTCAGTTGGTAGTAAGGAAGTATTTTTAAAATCTGTATTGTAGGTGTTACATATCTATCCGATGTAATGCTTCAAGTTACCATTATCGTTATGTAATGAATTAGAAAATATAATGAATAGATTTTGTTGATGTAATGTAATTACGGGGAAGGGGATTCACTAATGTAGTTAGAAGGATTTGTGCATCCCAAAAGCACAGAATGAGATTAGTTTTAGGGATTTATCACATTTTAATAATGCGTTGCTTGCAAAGCAAGGGTGGAAATTATTAACTAGTCCTAACAATTTATTGGCACGTGTTATGAGAGCCAAATACTACCCAATAAGTGAATTCTTAAAAGCTGAGTTAAGGACACAACCTTCTTTTACCTGGAGAAGCATATGGGAAGCTCGACATATATTGGAAGCAAACATTAGTTAGAGGATAGGAGATGGATAATCTGTTAACATATGGGCAGATAAATGGCCCCCGTATCTTAGGTAGGGAAATATACAATTTCAGAAGATTGACTGGCAATATACAAAAGTAAATGAGTTTATTGATCATGAAAGACGAACCAAGAGGGAAGACATTCTAGCTCAGTTGTTCACGACAGATCAAGTCAACACCATATGCTCAATTCTTTTATGCAACACAATGCAACCCGATCTACTGGTGTGGAAAGGGGATAGGACGTGTGTTTACTCGGGTAAAAGAAGATATAAATGGGGAATTATAAAATCAATCTAGGGGATAAATAATACGAATACACTATGGGACCAGAATGATAAAAATTATTACAAAGCTCTTTAGAGCTTAAATGTTCCCAGTAAAATCAAAATACATCTTTGAGTGGTTCAAAAAATTTATTCCTACGCTAAGCAATTTAAAAGCAAGGAATCTGAGACATTATGTCGAGTGTTCAATGTGTGGAGTGGGGAAAGAGATGTGGAACATATATTTAGAGAATGATTTACCACACAGCAAGCTCTCAAGAGGATGGGAATTAACACGGGACCGAGGCATGCAAGTAGAGAATGGAAACATTGGTTAGTATAAGCTTTTAGTAACCTAAGCATGAATCAAAGAGAGATTTTGGCAGTACTTTTTTAGGCACTATGGTGCAATAGAAACAGATTCATCTACGAGGGGATTCAACAGAACGTATGTGAAATAGTTGGTTTTGTTCAAGCATACATAGCAGAGTATCAATCGGGGAACAGCATAGTGAAAAGCCAATACAGGAGTCAAAAAGTTACTTGGGAGCCACTCGTGCTGGGAAGAGTCAAAGTAAATGTAGACACGAGCTTTCAACTTCAACAGAAAAAAACAGTCTCAGGCATTATTATCCGAGATTACCAAGGTTGAGTGATGGGGGCATGCTCATGCCTGATCTTTAATGTATGCGACCCTACTACGATGGAGGCATTCGCTTGTCTCCATAAAGTCAACTTTACTAGAGATCTGGGTTTCTTAAAAACCACTATTGAAGGGGATGCCTGACGGTACTGAGGAAACTAAAAAAATCAGAGATTAATAGATCAGTAATAGGCGGTTTAATCGTTGATATAAAAAAAGAGTGGAAAGCTTCTCGAGCATTGAGTTTTGACACATACCTCGTGGGAAAAATGAAGGGGTGCATGCGATGGGAGCTTGGGGAATGAACCATGACCTACCATCATTTTGGGTAAAGGAAGCACCGCTTGAAGTGATTCGCGTCTTGCAGAAAGAAGAACCTAATCAGACGAAAGGATGGACCATCTTATAGAAAGTGATGAAAAGGTTGAGTCCGAAGGATCATTTTTTCTTGATGAAAAATCTTTCGAGGAAACTCAACGATAAACAAGAAGCTAGATGAAGAATCGAAAAGATAAGCACTAATAGTGGCTAAAGATTAAAGCTTCTTGGTAAATACAAGAACTGAATCGATGATGGTAAAGAGAGGGTTTTGTTTTTAAGAAATGAGGTATATTAAGAATTTTAGTAGTATTAAAGTCTTTCTTTTTCCAAAATCTGTTTCTTTTATTTTATTGGGTTTCTAGTCGAACCAAGCCATCACTTTGAGAGTTAATGTTTTGGTCTACAAGTGGCGTTTTAAAGATAGTAAGATTTTTACTTTTTTAGACAATAATTTTTTCCTCTTAATTGCATTATGAATGTCACAACAATAATGTGCAAGCATACACTATTGATACAAGTATAGTAGACTGACTTACATCTGTCGGATATCAATCCCACGAGGATTTTTTTTGTCCCTTAAATTTGTCGATACAATGAACAAAGAAATGAGGCAAATTATGAGTTTGGTTGTTGAAGCAGTAATGTAAAAATAAAGATAAAATGTAATAAAGGTAAAATGGGATCCACAACGTGAATAGTCAACAGAAAACTAAGTGTGACTTACAAGGTTAAGAATAACAGGTAATTTGTCGGTGCAATGAAGTGCAATGAACATCTTACCAAACTTGACTTTTCTATTAGATATATGACTTTAGTATGCACACTAACCACCCCGTCTAGTGCTGGGAATGCAACACACTTAAGAACAAGTGATCCAAATTCCTTCAATCCCAAAGCAACTTTCGTTGTCTTGCTTATTAGTTTAAACTATCACTGCATCTTCTAGTGATTGTGACTGCAATAACACTTCCGTGCTAAAATCATTCAAACCCAAAGATTAAATAAAAAACGCAAGCTTGGATAAAATATTAATTACCCTAAATATCAAGTGTACTTCCATACAATCTTGAAATAACATGAATTACCATCGTTTAAGAAAGAAATATAAAAGAATAAATGAAGTACTCTATTATTAGTTTACTCGAAATGCTCTCTTAATCTCTTCTTGTGTCACACTTAAGAACTCCTCGTTAGGGACTGGTCTGCATCGCATTCACGTTAATTCACTCGAGAGGGCTTAAGCCTCATTGAAGAAGATAATATTGCAAAATGAAAGACAAAGGAGAAGAGAGACTCACTTTTCTTTTTCCTTGTGAGTGTTTATACTTAGCCCCAAATTATACATGTGTCTATTCTGCAAAATTAAACTGTACAAGTTGGTTATACCAGATTGAACAGCTCATACATTTCTATTCTTGTCAGACAGTTGTCAAGTGCGGCAATAATTCTGGGTGTAATTCTGGACACGTTCATGCAACGACAATTCAAGACATGATCATGCAGTGACATTCTTGGGTGCAATTGAAGAATACTTATGCAGCGATAGTTCTGGATGCAATTTAAAGAATATTTATGCTACGTCAGTGTTGGGTGCATTCCAAAAATATTCCTGCGACAACAGTTTTTGGTGCAATCTGAAAGTGCTCATGCGACGACAGTTTTGGGCACGATCTAGAAGTGCTCATGCAACGACATTAGTAGTAAAATATGACAAAATTAAGGAAAACTAGGGTAAAGTCCATTGAGTTAGAAAATACAATGTAATAAACTATAAAAAATGCTAAAATATGAACTAAAGACAACTAAATTAGGAACAAATTATATATGTTCTTTTTAATACCCTCATACCCCCAAACTTGAGTTTTTAATTGTCCTCAAGTAAAACAAAAACTAGCAAGATTATAGCAAAAAAATTTATCAAAGTAATGATCATTCTAGCAACTTAAATCATCTGAAATCATAATGCATGAATTACATTCAAATGATAGAATATTTTGCCGACAATTTAAAGGTATGAATAATTTAAATTGCAACTTCATTAATGCTAGCATCATACTTTAAATTTTAAATTCTTTCGACCAAAACAACATTTATTATATAGTAATATATATATATATATTTTTTTTCTTCTTTTCCTTTTTTTATGTGATTGAGGGATGTCGTTTTACTATACTCTTGTTCCTGAAAAGTAACGATAAGGTGCAACAAACCCCCAGGGAGTATGTAATTGTGCAGTGATAGCCTTTGGCTAGATTACTTTTTCTAACGCTTGCATTGGGGTGTTCCCCCTTGATAGTTCACAATACACCCACATTGGAGTGTCTTTTATTTATAATTATACTTATATATATGTAGTTGTAAATGGTAAATTCAATTAAGATTCAAAGAGTGATACTATTAATCCATTACTAATGCAATCTAACTCATTCATCCAAAAATTAAAGATATAACATTCAATCAAATTCATCCAACTCATTCATTAACAGTTCACATGATTTAAGAATTAAGCGTCAAATGAAAAAAAATTCAAGCGCATTTTCAATAACCATGCATGCTTCGTTAAACTCAAAAGGACATTTTTGAAATGTGGGTGCAATTGCATTTCCAGCCATATACATTCCCCCCAAACTTAAAGTTTGCATTGTCCCCAATGCACTGACATTTATTTATAAAGATATATGGAAATGCAATGACAAGGTAGATGTAGTGACAATAAAAATACAATGTCAAAAGAAATGTGATGATAATTATACTACAACTACATGATACGCATGAAAACTAAACTAAGTACTGAAAATAAAAACTTACTCAATATGCTGCAGTCGAATATGTGGTTGCATTAGTCTTCTTCTTCTTGTGCTTCCACTCCTTGTGACGCTTCTTGTCTTTGGCGTGCTTTCTCTTTCGTTCCTTTGGCTTGGCCGGAGCTGCAGATTGCTCCTCAACTTCAGGCTGTGCCCCGACAACAGTGATCGTGACATCAGATAGGTTTATTTCAACAAGTGGTGCAACATTAAACACCATCGCTAGAGGTTTGGAATCCTCATTACTAACCCTCACAACCTCCCCCTAACTTGCTTCAGGGGGACCAAATCATCAGATTATGCACCCACAAGTTCAAGAACGGTGATAAATTCCTCAATTGAATTTGTCTCGACATCAAGTCCTCTTCTTTTTTTTCTTTTGTTTGAGCTTCACATAGTCTGTGAGCTGCACCTCAATTTCCATCTCTGCTCCGGCATCATCAGCTGCTTCATTAGTTGGTCTACTATAGCCCATTATCACCTAAGGTTTTGTGGTCCTCATTAATTTCATCCATAGCTTCCGCTCGACTCGCTCCATCTTGCGCCAAGCCTTTAGTTATTGCAACCACAACTTTAGGTGCGGGGACAAATTTCTCAGCTAAATTTGCCTTGACATCTATTTCTTCATATTTTTTTTCCTTCACATGAACTTCCATTTTTAGCATTAAGTCAGTAACGACAGTACAACTATACAAAATTGCGCTGATAATGGAATTTTAATGTGTCGACAATGGTGTTTACTTATTCCTTAATCTGTACAGACACAGTATTTGTTCCTTCTTCAAATGCTTCGTACTTTTTTATTCTCCACACGATCCCAAAAAAATTTCCACTCTTTGTTGCATTTTTCCAATTTCGTAACTTCTTAATTACAGATATAGGGATAAAAAATATGCTTTCATTGAAATCACATAATCTCTTTCCAATATACCGATCACCAATGGAATATCGAGAAGCTTTTGAGATCTTTAAATTCTTGGAGCAATTTAATTGTCATGACAATGCAACCTTCAGTAAGTGCGATTGCTTTGACTTACTCCCAATTTTTTCTTCTTTAACCATGCATCTTCAAGTTTTGGAGGTTATTTTGCTATAACATTTGTGGGGACAAAATGATCTGATTTTATCTCCACAATATTTTGTTTAACCTCTTCAACTGCAGTTTGCTTTTCAGATTACTCTGACATCTTTCCGTTGTCGAGATCTGAATTATCTTCCTTTACTATAGCTTCTGTAACAACTTCCTTTAGTTGAGTTTCACTTTTAAGAATGATTTCCTCATAATGCTTTTGCGCTTATGATATCAAATTCTTAATATCAATCGAGAAAGTTTCTTATGATCGTAAATTTATTGCGTTCACAATCTGACCAAATTGATATTCTAGAGCTCATATGGATTCTGCTTGACTCTGAAGCACATCTTCAATCTTGGCAAAATATTGTATCAGTAAATTTTCAATTGATGAAAATTTTGATGCTTCGTCTTGCTCGGTATTTTGCCTTGACAAGAGTTGATCATAATTAGGTAGTGACTACTCAAATTTAACCTCGTTGTTTATACTTCCAAACTCTTGATTGTTCCAACAAAAATTTGAATGTTGCTCCCACTCTGATGTGTTGGTGTTGAAATATGGATTTTTATTTCGACCGAAATTCTTCATGTGGTACACATTTATTGGTTTTGATGGGCATTGTTCAAACTCATGGTTGCTTCCACAGTAATTATAAGATGTCACAACAAATTTCCATTCTGCAATTGCTGTAGCATTTTGCATTGAATTACTCATATTAGTCAAAGAAGATACCTAGGTGAGTATGGTAACATCTTGAGGTTCTATATATCTCATTCCTAGCAATATTTTACTAAAAGAAAAATGTAAAAGTAAACAACAAAAAGGAAACAAGTTAGTGACAAATAAAATTTAGATAATAAAGAATAAATGCAAATACAAAAATAGACATCTAACAAATGCCATCCCCAGCAACGATCCCAAAACTTGATCATGCTATGAACATCACAACAATAATGTGCAAACGTACATTGTCGATGCAAGTATAATAGACAGACTTACATTTGTCGAATATCAATCTCACGAGGATGGTGTTTTTGTTGCTTAAATTTATTGATGCATTGAACAAAGAAATGAGGCAAATTGTGAGTTTGGTTGTTGATGCAATAATGTAAAAATAAAGATAAAATGTAATAAAGGTAAAATGGGATCCACAACGTGAATAGTCAACAGAAAACTAAGTGTGGGTTACAAAGTTAAGAATAACAAGTAATTTGTCGGTATAATGAAGTGCAACGAACATCTTACCAAACTTGACTTTTCTATTAGATCTATGACGTTAGTATGCACACTAACCAAACTTTAGTATGCACATTAACCATTCCTTCCAATGCTGACAATGCAACACAGTCGAGAACAAGTGAGCCAAATTCCTTCAATCCCCAAGCAACTTAAATTATCTTGCTTGTTAGTTTACACTGTCACTACACCTTCCAATGAGTGTGATTGCAATAACACTTTCGTGCTAAAATCATTCAAACTCAAAGATTAAACAGTAAAGGCAAGTTTGGATAAAATATCAATTAATTTAAATCTCAAGTGTACTTCTATACAATATTGAAATAACATGAATTACCATTGTTTAAGAAAGAAATATAAAAGAAAAAAATGGAGTAATCTATTCCTAGTTTACTCGAAATGCTCTCGTACTCTCTTCTCGTGTCACACTTAAGAACTCGTTAAAAGCTAGTCTGCATTGCCTTCACATTGATTCATCTGAGAGATCTCAAGCCTCCATAATCGAAAAGCTCAAAAGCTAGGTTGAAAAAGATATTACAAAATGAAAGATTAAGGAAAAGAGTGACTCGCTTCTCTTTCCTTGTAAGTGTTTATACATAACCACAAATTATACAAATGTTTATTCTTCAAAATTAAGCTGTACAAGTTAGTTACACCAAATTGGATAGCTCACATTTCTGTTCTTATCAAAGAGCTGTCCATTATGATAACAATTCTAGGTGTAATTCTAGACACGTTCATGCAATGACAATTTTGGACATGTTCATGCGACGACATTCCTAAGTACAATTGAAGAATAGTTATGCAACAATAGCTCTGGTTCAATTTGAAGAATATTTATATTGTGACAATCTTAGGGCCATTCCAAAAATATTCATGCAATGACAATTTTAGGTGCACTCTGAAAGTACTCATGCGAGAACAATTTTGAGTGCAATCTAGAAGTGCTCATGCAGAGACATTAATAGTAAAATATGAAAAAAATTAAGGAAAACTAAACCAAGGTCTACTGAGTTAGAAAATGCAATGTAATAAACTAAAAAAATGCTAAAATATGTACTAATGACAATTAAATGGGAACAAATTATCCAATAAATGAAGAGAAAACATATGTTCTTTTTAGTACCATTACCTCTTATTTCCTAATAAAAGCCTCGTGCGATTTTTCTTTCAAAAAACTTAAACTCAAATAATACATCCATGATTATCCAAACTCAAAATAAATTAATTATAACACAAATCTCAAGTTTAAAATAAAAATAAATTAAACCTAAATACTATTTGTAAAAATTAAAACTTAATTCAAAATCTAATTTTTAAAAAAATACTATACTATTAAAATATTAAGTTTTTTTTTTATAATATTTTATACATTTTTAATTGTAAACATGTAGTAAAATATACTAAATTACACATAACTAATGATACTATATCATTAACCAATTATGCTATTAACTTATTATTGAGTCGAGTGCTCTCTTTGAATTTTCTAAAGAAATATAGGAAACCTACAACTAAGTTTTTAACGCAAAGTGATGGTTTGGGTTATTTTCTAATGGAGAAAGATGAGATTGACTTATTGAAAAAGGAGATGGTGAAGTTGTTTATAAAAAGTTCATTAGTTATGCTTCTTGGTAAGGTAACATTAGTAGGTTTAATTTGGAAAAAGAAGACATACAATCCAGATATGTTCTCATTTAATTAAAGAGTATCGACAGATGAAAAAAAGTTTGAAGTCCTAATGGAGGGGAAAATTTATTTTTGATTTCTTTCAAGGAAGAAGAAGATTTGAAGTTTATTTTATCAAGGCAACCTTGGTCATTTCAACCCCAATTAGTGATCCTTGATAGGTTGACAACCCTGATAAAAACGCATAAACTTCGATTAACCAAATCCCCTTTTTGGATGATGGTTGGTCCATGCCATCTTGAGTATGATCGAAAAAATCTAATACATGCGATAGGAGTACGTTTAAGGGGATTTTGTAGTACGAGGAAAAAGGCAAGTTTTGTAAAATTAAAGTGATTTTGGTTGTTCAAAAACCTTAAAAAGAGGAGTGTTTATTGAGACAAGTTCAGAGGGTGAACAATGGATTTCATTTAAGTATAAAAACCTTTAAGTTTTTTTACTTTGGATGTGTTGCCTAGAGCATGATCTAAAGGAATGTAAGGTGTTATCCTCAACTATTAAGGAATCTTCTAAAGAGATCCTCCCATACGCGATGACATTAAACGCTGACTCTAACCTTATTGGTAGGGAATGTAAAAAATTTGTATATGGTGTCTAAAAGTTAATGAAATAACAACCTTATGTAATGGATAATTTAATAATAAAGGTGGCAATCACATCACGACAATAGTACAACAACAAGTGAGGGTGATTAATAAGGAATTTGTTTTTAATAAAAATACTGCTTCTTTATCGAAAAATTTTAAGACTGATTATTTGGATAAAAACGAAATATATACTTTGGGTCAATTGTCTAGAGGTATTAAATTTCTTAATTATGAAGTGGTGGAAAAAAATAATTCTCGTACTGAAATGCTACAAGGTGAAAGGAATTTAATGCCAATTACGTTACAAACTCTTATAAAAGTAAGCACATCTTAATTGGATTTACCTATTGGGACCTACATAGGAGGTTACGTTGAGGTTATGGTTGAAAGGGTTTTAGAGGCATTTCCCTCATATTTTAACGATATGAAGGTTGTTGGGAGTTATGAGTAGTTAAAATCTAATGCTATGAAGGTTACGATCAACTAAATATTATTCCTAAAAGGAAGATTGGGTTTTAACAAAAGGATAAGAGATGGAAACGTTTAGTACGTGATAGGTTTGAAAATTCTTCCTTTCGAGAGATAGAATGAGGGAAAAGGACAAAATTTTCTCCAACAATTGAGGAAATTAAATGTGGTGTTCAGAATGCCCTAAATGAGAAATGATGTAAGCAAGTAAGATTGGAATTGGTTGATAATTCTCTTGATGTTGCCATGAAGTAAGGTTTTGTTCCAAACCAAATAGGATTAATAATTGCCAAACAAGCAACTAACCTAAGATAATGAAGACCTTAAGCTAAAACGATCATGGATTGACAGTTCACGAGCAAGTCGTAAGCATTGGCATCCTCTGAGGCTTCGTAAACCCGTACTGGTTTTTTTGATAAGCCTTAAGATTACTATACAAAAGATGGAAAGAATTAAAAGGAAATTAGGCTTTGTTAATGGTATTGATGTTGGGGCAAAAAGTAAAAGAGGTGTTTGTTTACCTTAAAAAAAAGACACCCAAGTGACATTACAACATTTTTCCAAAAATTTTATAAATGTTTTGTTAAAACCTTTGGATAAGGATGTTAAATAGAGGTTTACTAGCTTTTATGGCTCCTCACATGCTAACAATCGTAATTCTACACGGGAGTGCTTGAGGTGATTGGTTGCTATAATAGTTTTCCTTAGCTTGTATGTGTGGACTTCAATGAGATTTTATATGCGTCTAAAAAGGTTAAGGACGATCTAGAGAGGAGCAAATGATGGAATACTTTCGAGATACCTTGAGTGATTATGGTTTGTTTGATTTGAGTTTTGTGGGCTCATGGTTTACTTAAGGGAGGGGAAATATACCTAAGAATAACATACGTGAAAGATTGGTTCATGGTGTTACTAATGAGCTATGGGTAGCAATGTTACCTTCAACTAAGGTGAGACACTACTTTTACATCTTCTGATCATTGTCTACTATTAATACAGACAAATAAAAGTATGAGTAGAAGAAATTTCAAAACTTTAAAATTTGAGTCTTGGTTGGTGTTAAAAGATTCCTTTAAAGAAGTTAAAGGATTGTAAGATGCTATTAGTGGTGATATTCTAAATTGCCTTGTAGTTTTGCGTAAAGGCTTGAGTTGTTGAGATAAGCTTGTTTAGGACAAATACCAAGGATTAAACATTAACCTGACCAAAAAATTAAAAGGTCTCCTTCAATTTGAGCGAGATGAGATTACCCTGCAAAAGATTGGGGATATGAAATTACAACTGAATTGAGAAGTTGAAAAGTAAAAAGGGTTTTGTGAAGGTTGTTAAGAGCCATGAATAGTTGAGATCTAATGCTATGAAGGTTAAGACTCAAGTAAATATTATTCCTAAGGTGAAGATTGATTTTTAACAAAAGGTAAGAGATGGTAACGTTTAGGGCATGGTATGTTTGAAAATTCTTCCTTTCGAGAGATGGAAAGAGGGAAAAGGATAATTTTCTCCAACAATTGAGGAAATTAAATGTGGTGTTAAGAATGAGCTAGATGAAAAATTATATAAGCAAGTAAGATTGGAATTGATTAATAATTCTCTTGATGTTGCCATGAAGTAAGGTTTTATTCCAAACCAAATAGGGTTAATAATTCCCAAACAAGCAACTGTCCTGAGATAATGAAGACCTTAAGCTAAAACGATCATTGAATGAAAGTTCACGAGCAAGTCGTAAGCATTGGCATCCTCTGAGGCTTCATAAACCCCAACTGGTTTTTTTGATAAACCTTAAGATTACTATGCAAAAAAGGGAAAGAATTAAAAGGAAATTGAGCTTTGTTAATGGTATTAATGTTGGAGCAAAAAGGAGTAAAAGAGATCTTTGTTTGCCTAAAAAGAAGACACCAAATTGACATTACAACATTTTTCCAAAAATTTTATAAATGTTTTGTTAAAACCTTTGGATAAGGATGTTAAATAAAGGTTTACTAACTTCTATGGCTCCTCATATGCTAACAATCGTAGTTCTACATGAGAGTGCTTGAGGTGATTGGGTCACAATAATAGGATTCCTTAGCTTGTATGTGAGGACTTCAATGAGATTTTATATGCTCCAAAAAGGTTAAGGACTATCTAAAAAAGAACGAAGGATGGAATACTTTCAAGATACCTTGGGTGATTATGGTTTGTTTGATTTGAGTTTTGTGAGCTCATGGTTTACTTAAAAGAGGGGAAATATGCCTAAGAATATCATACGTGAAAGATTGGATCATGGGGTTGCTAATGAGCTATGGCTAGCAATGTTACCTTCAGCGAATGTGAGACACTTAACTTTTACATCTTCTGATCATTGTCTGCTATTAATACAGACAAATAAGAGTATGAGTAGAAGAAATTTCAAAACTTTAAAATTTGAGGCTTGGTGGTTGTTAAAAGATTCCTTTAAAGAAGTTAAACGATTGTAAAAGGCTACTAGTAATGATATTCTAAATTGCCTTGTAGTTTTGCGTAAAGGCTTGAGTTGTTGAGATAAACTTGTTTAGGACAAATGCAAAGGATTAAACACTAACCTGACCAAAAAATTAAAGGTTCTGCTTCAATCTGAGCGAGATGAGATTACCTTACAAAAGATTGGGTATATGATATTACAACTGAATTGAGAAGTTGAAAAGTAAAAAAGGTTTTGAAAGCAAAGGGCACGAGCTAACTAGCTAAAGGCTGGGGATAAAAACACGAGTTTTTTTCATAAACATGCCTTCCAAAGTCACCGTATGAACTCTATAAAGCTTTTGGAATATGAAGATGGGCAAATGACTACTGATCAAAAAGAGATGAAAGGCATTGCAAAAATGTATTTTCTAATGCTATTTTCCACTCAATCTAGATCGTGAAACATCATATTCTTTTTGGAATTACCCGTTGTATTTCAAACAAGGAAAATTCTTTATTAATCAAAACCTATGTAAAGAAAAAATTGTTAAAGCACTTAAAGTGACGAGCCCTTTAAAAGCACCTAATATGGACGATTTCCCCACCTTTTTTTTATCAAAGATGTTGGCATACTATCAATGATGCAATTAGTAACTATATCCTTGGTGTCCTAAATGGAAATAAAGATTTAAAGCCCTTGAATTTTATGAATGTTATTCTCATCCCAAAAACACAACCTTTTAAAATGGCCAATTTTTGACCCATTAACTTAAGTAATCTTATTTATAAATTGGTTACTAATGATAACCAACAAATTTCAACGAGTTCTTAATTCATATATTAATTTGCTTTTGTGCTAAAGAGATTGATTACGAATAATATTTTATTAGCATATGAATTGTTGCACACTTTTGGGCAAAAACATAATGGAAAGAATGCTTTTATGGGTTTAAAGCTTGACACGTGTACAACTTATGATAAGGTGAAATGATCTTTTTTAAAGGTAATGAAGAGAATGATGGGCTTTGCTCCTAACTAAGTAGAGATGATCCTTAAGTGTATTACTTTTATTTCGTATTCTAACAACATAAGGTTTAATAAGATTTTTCAACCTTCATGGGGTTTGAGACAAAGAGATCCTTTAAGTCTATTCTTTTTTCTTATATGTAGTGAGGGTTTATCCTCATTAATACATCTTGCATTCTAGTTTGTTGACAACTGTATTTTTTCAACTAAGCCACTTTAAAAGGTGCACAAGTGTTGAAAGAGATCTTACAAGAGTATGAAGTCTATTCGGTACAACACGTTAATTTAAAAAAATCATTGAATTTCTTTAGTAAAAATATAAAAGAATTAGTGCGTTCTGGCATTTAAAGGGAATTGGGTGTTTGTCATTCAAACAACCCAAAAAAGTACGGAGTCTCTTTAATATTATAGGCAAAAACATAATATTATCTTTTCAAAACCCCAAAGGATTGCATACACGAGAATTGATGGGTGGGCAACAAGGTTTTATTCCTAGGTGGGAAGGAAGTTTTCATAAAGGCTATTTTGCAAGCTATTCCCACTTATTCTATAACTTGTTTCTTACTCCCTAAGACACTTTGTGCTAAAATGGATAGTCTTATTTTTAGATTCTGGTGGCAGAGAGCTTATTGATGAAAAGGTTTGCATTGGTGTTCTTGGAGTTAATTATGTGAGACTAAAGAAAATAAAGGCTTGTGTTTTCAAGGTTGGCCAAGTTTAACGTGGCTTTATTGCCAAACCAAGGGTGGCAACTTATGACTAATCCAAACTCATTGATAGAGCAAGTTTTGAAAGCAAAATATTTCACGAATTTCACATTTTTGGAGTAAAATTTAAAAACTGGTGCTTTTTATAGTTTTAAAAGCATATGGGCCTCAAGAAAGACCTTAATTAATGGATTATGTTGGCGTGTGGGAACAGGTTCTAAGATCTTCGTTTTTAATGATTCATGGGTTAGTGGTTCATTTAATTATCGATTATCAGATCCAGATATTTTGAGCAATTTGGTTTATGTTGATGAGCTAATTGATCGTCAAAATATAAGTTGGAAAGAGGAGTTAGTGGTGAATACCTTTGTGCCCGAGGATGCTGAGCGAATTCTCCGGATTCCGTTGGTTGTCATTCCCCATGAAGACGTTGCAGCTTGGAAAGGGGAAGCTTGAGGCATTTTCACAGTCAGAAGTGCCTAGAAATTATTACATAGAGATGGCCCTAATATTATACAATTTTTTCCTACGAATTATTACAAGAAACTATGGGGCCTAGACATTCCAAAGAAGGTAAAAATCTCTATTTGGAGGATCTCAAATAACTTTATTCCTACCAGAGCTAATCTGTTCCGGAGGAGAATTATCGCTGATGCAATGTGCTTCATCTACGGGAACGAGACTGAAGACCTGATGCACGTATTCCGGGTGTGCCCCGTATCACAAGAAATATGGGAGTTAGTGGGTCTAAAAGAAATTATACAGAATCAGTTGGTTAAGTGGACAGGGTGGCTTATCTGGGTTTTTCGGAATCTGTCAATTACCCAACTAAGAATCTTTGGATGCACGCACTGGAGCATCTGGAATGAAAGAAATAAGCATATTCATGAAAAAACTTTTCGATCGGTCACGGATATGGCCTCTGTGATTTTTTATTTTCCAAGGGAATATGATGAGTCTAGTGAGTGGAATTGTACCTAGTTAAGGAACACGGTTCGATGGCAGAAACCCCCGACTCCTTATGTTAAGATGAATTTCGATGCAGCCTTCGACCAACGATAGCATAGATTTGGAACGGGTATTGTGGTTAGGGACGAAAATAGGGTAGTTAAAGTGTCAACATCGATCATTCATGACCAGGTCGCCTCAATTTTTACCGCGGAGGCCCTAGCATGCTATGATACAATCAAGCTCAGGGCGCGTATGGGCCTATCACAAGTCATAATAAAAGGGAACTCAGTTTCCATTATTAAAAAATGTAGAACAGTGGACTCGGACAGATCAGAACTTTCGGCTTTTGTTAAAGACATTAAAGAATATACAAAGTACTTTTCTTGGATTTCCTTTCAACATACATTTAGAGAAGGCAATCGTCTAGCAAATTTCCTCGCACAAGAGTGTTTAAGAAGTAGATCGGGGTTTTTCCTAGAAAATGGAGTTCCAAGAATGGCGAGAGGCACCGTGGAAGACGATTGGCTTCAAGAACCAGATTAGATGGAGGTGCGTGTGTGTTTGCTTTATCGTCCCTTGCCTTCAGCATCATACTGTGATAAGTAGAAATGATTTGATGATTTTTCAAAGATCTGAGAAGGGAAGGGTTTCTTTTGATTTTGAAGAACTTTTGTCTGGTAAAGGTATCGCCAGATTGTTTAATGCTTACTTCTTGAGGGGACGAGTGTTTTTACCTTCACCAGTATATTGGCCGACTCTTGGGCAGAGGAATAGGCTTTCATTTCATTACTTTTTAGGATGTTGACATTTCAGTAGGTTTTCTTGGCAGATACGTCTTACATCTGCATTTAACTTCCATTTCGGTTTCATTTATGTCTCATTTAGGTTTCTAGATTTTCTTTTATTTTTTGGCCTATCCAGTTTTGTTTCGTTTTGGACAATTGGCCTGGTTAGTGTAATTGTTTTGTTTACTTATTAAGTAATAAAGAAACCAAGTCCATTATTTTAAAAAAAAAAAGATTCTGTCATTTATAATAATCTATAATAACATAAAAGTTATATATGTGTGTGTATGTGTATGTTATACCTCCTTTGAACTTGGACACATGTCAGTATAATAGGCTACTTGAGAAATGCCCGTAGCTAGCTCTTCGACTCTATATGGATGTCTCAATGACTAGCCCTCCTAGATCTTTACTCTCCGTTTGACCCTTGATATCAACAAGTTTTTGAACCACCTACTTCTAAGAATAATCCACCTAGTTTGACAATAATTCTTATCGCTTTTTAAGTGTGAACACTCCCTAAAGAGCATGCGACTCCACTTGAGCATAACAACCTTGTATTACCATAACAGAATGGGTCTCATGATGCATGTCCTACATATACTCCCTGATGGCAACCCTTCTCCAACGACCTCCTTAGCACCACCACATCCTCTTCTTTGTTGTACACCATATTAACAATATGTATTAATAGTTTATATATATGCATTAATGTTTAAACATTACAATATTATGTAATATTATATCTTTTATTCTAATATATAATATAATAATAGTTATGTTTGTTAGTAGCTTTAGTCATAGTTATATACTATATTCTTATATCATGTGATAGTATATTCATGTGCTAAAATTTGAAATATTCAATTAGGGATATTTTACGCTTATTTTAGCTTGATTTTAGTGAAATTGAGTCTTTTAGTTTATTAGTAGTTAGATATGTTGTATTTAGCTTTAGTTGTGTTTTCATGCCGTTTTAACACAATTCTAATTTTATGTAGTAAATGATATTATATGTTAATAATTCCATAACAATCACAATTTAACACCACATTTGTAGCATAGCAATCACAATTTAATAGCACAATTTAATATTTTAACTTTATAACCATGCATATTTGGAGAAAATCTTACAAACCACATATTATCAACACATTAAACCATAAAATTTACACATTCTTCTTTCATAAAAATTTTCATAACTATCACACAATTTTCACCATTTACCTGAACATATTAGCATAGGAGAAGTAAGGGTATCCAACGATACTTACCTTTCGAATGCGCATTAACTCAAAATCAAGCCTCCTCTTTCTTGAATCTCTCTTCATCTTAGCTAGAGATTTCATTTCTCAGCATTTCCTCATTTTCTCACATACAAAAATATGACTATATATTAACTTACAAGCATTTCAAGCTTTCTTGTAACATTCAAGATCAAATATTAAGCTAGGAGAGGTGAAAATCACCATTTCTTACCACACGAAAGCTTTCTCTCTCTAACTCTGTAACACCTCATACACGACCTGATCGTCGAGTTCGAGTTATAACGTGTCACATTTGTTGTCGGAACAACTACAATCGATTCACCATTCAATTTATAATATCAACCTCCCAATATAAGTTAAACAAGTATCTAAAACGATTCTTATTTATTTCTAGGTCTTATACAAGCTTATGGTAGCTTTAATGCTAACTCGAGGTCGAATTAGGATTAAATTGTAATATTTTCAAAATTTCAGGTTGATGTTGTGATGTCAAGGGGTTCCTTGTCACGATGCAACATACTAACTAGGTGTCGTCTTAACGACCCATGCTCGACGTCACGTTGTGACATGGTGGCCTAATCTCATCGCAACGACATACACTCGACATGCCGACGTGACAACCTATTTCTGCAATTTCCAAATGAGTCTTCAGCCTATGCCTTACAATTAAATGAATATGCACATTCAAACCAGATTCCTAGACAAATCATGTAATATCTATGTCACAAACATAACCAAAACACTTGTTTCAACTATGTACAAATGCCATTTAATCTTTAGGTTCACTAACTACTATATTTCATTCAAACCTTAAACATACATGCCTATTCATCAAGCCATCGACATTTGCAGCTTTTCATACCACCTTTAATTATAACATGATGTATGGAATTGGTTTTCATACAAGTTTGTTAAGTCGGAAATTGCTTTTGAGATGCTAGATCAATTGCTCGTTCTACCGAGAATCTATTATACCTGCGTATGAAGAAAACAAACTGTATGTTGAGAAAATACGCTCAGTGATATTTCCATTATTCAAACCAAACAATAAAAAATTTAAAGCATATGCATACATTCAATCCAATTGCAATTCATAGCATTATAAGTTCAAAATCATCAAAATGGACCTTAACTACTAGTATTTACACTAGGTACATATCAACTCAAACTTAACATTGAAAAGACAATACAAACATGTTGTGCTGAGAAGCGAGACTTGAATGCTACCAATCTACTCAATTCCACAAGGCCTAATCGTCGCCTATGCACAAAAATTAACAAATCCACACGTGCAAATCAATTTAGTGGTGCTAACATAATTTGAAACAATGTATAAGTAAATCAAGTATATTTTCTCATAGATTCTTTTACAATAAATTTGTCATGATTTTAACGGAATTATAATTAAGTTGAGAAAATTATTTAATTGAAAAAATTAATTAATTTAAATTAATTGAGCAAATAATATTTAATTTGAGAAATAAAAAAAATGTACTAAGTTGGAATAATTGTAAAATGTTGGATAAAAGTATAAGAAACATATATAATTGGACTTAGTATAGGACATGCTAAACTCGCCTTATATGGAGTACATGGGACGACAACCCTAGTACTCCTATCTAGGGTTGCCACCCCTTTCCCTAAATAATAGGGAGTTTAATATTTTTTCTATCAAAATAATATTATTTGTATTCTACCATTTCAACCAGGATTCTACTGACTCTCACAAATAGATAGCACTGATAAGCTTCAAATCGTACCAACTGAAAGAGAAAAATACAAGTTTCTCTAAAGTTTTCAATATTTCTATTCTAGAAAAAAATACTAGAAATTTGTTTTTTTAAGAATAAGTTCTATTTTTTGGGAATTGCAATTCTACGAGTTTCTTTTTAGAGAGATTTACTTTCCCACTGAAAGTAAATAAAATATTTTTGGTTCTATGTTTGATTTGAGTTGTTTGACCCCACACTCGTAGAAGTTCTGTAATGACCACATTTTTGTCTAGGGTCTAGGTATAGTGATGGATTGGGTCAGGAAATAGTGGAGGAATTTTTAAATTTACTAAATAAGGATTTTAGTATTAAATCAGGAAGTACTTAGAACTGATAGGACATTAGAAAATATTTTCGAGATAGGAAAAAAAATAAATAGAAGCTTAGATTAAATTGAAAGAGTATAAAAATTGTTGTGGTGGAAGTAGAAATTTAGAAAGTTATGAGATTTATGCAAGTAGTGGAAAAAAATATAAAGAATGATTAATAGGAAATTTTGTTAAAACAAAACATGATTCATATATGGAATTTGTAGAGATACTTGAGGGTAAAATAGTAATAGTCAAATAAGATGTTTATAGGTGAAATAATAAGGGTCTAAGTGTAAAGATGATAGGCCAAAGGACTAGCTAGCAATTTGACCATTTTTAAATGAAAAACCAATAGATTTTTTTTTAAGAATTTTGTAGAAAAGATGAGAAAAAGATGAAAATATATCATCTTCTTCTACAAGCCAAACGTCACCCCTAATTTCTCTCTACAAAACTCATTTTATTTTCTTTATCTGGGCTCCTTCCACCATTTTTAGCCATTCCAAGCTCATCTTCTTCCATTTCTTTTATGTTTTCTTACTAAAAACCATAGATAAAACTAGTAATCACCTTTATTTCATGAGAAGAGTTTTCATAACTATATAGAGGAAAGAGAAAGTTAGGGTTTTAGTGGTGATATCAAGTAGTAAGGTAAAAATGATGGAAACTTTCATTATATACATGTTTACTTCAACAAAGTAGTGTAAATATGTTATTTGATAAGAGTTTAACATGTGAATATTATATATTCGATATGTTGTTGAAGAAAAATAGAAAAAGATAGGAGACCAAGTTGAAGGAAAAGGAAAAGAAGTGGCCAAGGAGTAGAAAAGAAGAAAAACTCATCATCCAAAATTTGGTTGTAAGTACTTCTAGTAGTTAATTTTATTAAAATTATGTTAATTAGCTAATTAGGTTAATTAAGTAGTTTAATCACTATATTAATGATGATATGAGAAGTGTTTAGTAGAAGTAAATAATATAAATATTATAAATTGTGGTTTTTGTGTACTAAAATATAATGAATTGTGGAGTTAGTGAAAAAGGGACTAAATTGAAAGAAATTAGAATGTATTATGTTAAGGTGAATAGGTGAAAAATGGGTTTAGATGAAGTAATGTAAAAATTATTTTGTTGGATGTGTTAAAAGTGAATAGAATTTACAAGTTTTAATGTTATTTTTGTGATAAGGATTAAATCATGAAAAAAATAAAAGTTGCATTATTTTCTATAAATTAAATAAATGTAAAGATTTAATATTAATAAAAGCCCATGTAGACGAGTCCCAAAATATTAGGATATTGATGGCATGCCATTAAGGAATATTAGCGTGCTTATCGTATTATTTCGTACTTCGGTGCTTATCGTTATTATTTTGCACTTTGGTGCTTATCCTTTTTTTCACTTTGTGCTTAGTGATATATGATATGCATTAACAATGCATTATCGATTCATCGCCACATATCCTAAGTGTTCAACTAGTCTACATTGGGCTATAGTGTCGTAATTCAACTATTACCAATTAACGAGTTACGGTAAGTAATGGTAAGTACGATTTTAGAAAAATGTTAAACTATAGGGACTAATTTGATATGAATTATATGTCTATATAATGAATATAGTTTTATTTTTTTTATATAGTAGTAGGTTTTTAAAAATCTTGAAGTACTTACTAAGTCCTCATAGACTTACCGTGTTAATTCTCTAACGCATATGTTCAGTAGATCCCGTTAGGCTAATATCGAGGTCGAGTGCATCCCATCTCATCAGCACTCCAAGAGGCAAGGATATATGTATGAATTTTGGGGTTAGTATGGCATGTACATAGGTTCTTGGTATAGGTGAATGTTAGATGGACTAAAATGCAAACTTTGAAAAGCTTGTTATTTTGGTGATCTAATGGTTTATTTTGTTAGTTTTTGAAATAATTTTATAGGTGTTTAACATATGCATGCATAGATGTTATTATATGGATTTTGTGATGAATTTTAGAGAATTTGAGGTCAATTGAATTGGTTTGACTGTTTTGAATTAGTGCAGGGGTTTTAGAAAATTTTCAACTGTTTTTGTGTCATTGTAACCACAAGTATCGATACCTTTGCCTAAAAATCAAATTATTCAGAAACAGAGAGAAGTTTTGGTATCGATTTTCACTTTGGTATCGATATTGAAGGCCAGGTATTGATACCTATGATTAAGGTATCGATATTTTCATGAAATTTTGGACTTTTTGAATGCTAATTTGGTATCGATTTTGTGCAATGGTATAGATACCTTTTATAAAATATCAATAACTTCTGTTAAAGTATCGATATTTTGCTCCTATACTGATTGAAAATCATATTGTAATCTTTTTAAAACCTATTTGATTAACTAGTTTAGTCCCTAAACTTCTAATATGTTAATATGAGATTGTTTACTTGAAAATATTGTTATTAAATGTTCAAAATACCTATGATTAGCCAAAATCACTTAGGCACCAAATGTAATATTCCTATATTGGGTTCCGAGTGTCGGATCGGGTATAGGGGTGTTACAAGTTCGTGGTACGAGAATAGCGAAAATGATTGTTTAGTTGAAAGTTGAGAATGACAAGGATCTGCCTATCCAAAAACACAAGTACAAATTCGATCAAGAGTTTACTGTTATAAATATCATAAATTGAACCAGTTTTTAAAATTTTAATTTTCCGTTGTATAAGAAAATCATTTTAAAACCGAATTTTTTTAACAAGTATAGCCTAACAACTAAGGTTGTGTGAAATTTTTTTAAACCAAAAAACCTGAAGTGAACTGATTTTTTTGTATATTTGTTTTTTCTATTTAATCAATTTTCATGTTTGATTTAATTAGTTTATTCAGATGGCTTTTGGTTTTGACATTGTAAATTGAATAAGCCATAACCTATAAGGTCAAAAGCCCATAACCTATTCATATATCAAAACCCAAATACCTATTAAAACATAACACTTTTAAAAGCCCAAACTAATTAAAAATTAAAACCCAATACCCATTAATATTTAAAATTCAAATTATCAATTTGAATTTTTTATGATATTCATTTATTTTTATTGGTTAATATATAAAAAAACCCAAATTGGTGTATACTTATTAAGAACAGTAGAAGACATGAAAATTATATGCTCGTCATGTAAGAAAATAAATATTTTCTAAGTTCATTAAATTTGTTTGATTTAATTTTTATATTTTTTTATAATGAATTTGAAATAAAAATAAAAATAAATAAAAAATTAAATGTAATACGATATACTAAATTGAAGAAAGAAGATAATTATGTGAAAAAAAATTAAAAGTGATTAGTGTAAAAAGTAATATGTTTGTAGAGGTCTAAGTTTGTCCGACCCAAAAAAAAAGTCCATTTACAAAAAAGTAAAAATAAAATACAAAAACCCTTAATCCAAATTACGAGCCCAATACCCAAAATCAAATCCTAAACTATCCCAAACCCAAATTACAAGCCAAATGCCCAAAATCAAATCCTAAACTATCCTAAATCCAATTGCAAACCCTAAAACCCAATCTAAACTTAAATTAGAAGAACAAAAAACCTTAATCCCTCAGCAGTGCCGCTCTTGCCATGTCGGTCGCCCTCGCCACGTCAGCATGCATACCACCACGCTCTTCTACGTTGAAGAAAGCTGCAAAACAGAATAGAAAAAGAAAAGAAAAAGAAAAAATAAATGGTAATTTCAATTAGCTATAAATGCCACAACAAATAGAATGTAATTATTTTTACACACAAACAAATACATGGACACAAGAAATACAAAAAAAAATAAAGTAATTTATAATTGTATTATTTATTTATTTTCTTTCGAAATAAAGAATATAGTAGATCTAGTTTTTTTTTACTTGTCTTTTCGAATTCCGCCATTGTGGGCGAAAGAGGTTGCCGTCCCCGATGAAGGACTGTACACTTCTCAAGCGGGGACCCTCTAAACCATCTCGTACTCGCGTGGGGCTCCGACCAAAAGTAAAAAAAAGTTTTCTTTTTAAAAAAAAAATTAAAAGAAATTGATGGGTTTCTTAGAGTTTTAGAAACATAAGTTTTTTTTTATTTAGATTTTTGCCCCTAGATCTGGGTTCGGGGTGTAAAAAGGACTTAAAAAAGGTTTTTTATCACCTGCCACCATAAGCAACGGTTGTTGGTGTCGATGATCGGTGGTCACAATTGAGGTCCGATGGCCCATGATCAACCATGGGGGGAACCACTTGAGAGAAAAAGGAAAGAAAGAAGGAATTCTTTTTAAAAAGGAATTCTTTTTAAAACTAAAGCAAAATGAATTTTTTTAAAGTTTTGCTTTTTATATAGGGGCTTAAATTGACGTAGTTTTGGGCATGAATTTTGAAGCCCCAAAACGGCATAGTTTTGGACCAACCTGCGAACTCGACCCGTGTTTTGAGAGTGAGGAGATAATTTCCCTTTTGGTCCTTCTACTTTTTGGCTTGTTTTTAATTTGTCCTATTTATTTTATTTTAATTTAATTTTCTCCTTTGGTTTTATTTGTTTTGCAATTTGATCCCTTGACCAATAGTGGACCCACTTGGGAGTGACACATGTACAAAGACTAGGATATTTGCCCTTTTAGTCATTTTTTATTTTTTAATTTAATCCTTTATATTCTATTTTTTAATTTGTGCCTTTAATTTATTTACAGTTTCAATTTAGTCCTTTATTTATTTATTTATTTTAACCCCTTTACTTTTTGTTTTTTGCAATTTATACTTCAATTTTTTTATTTTCTTCAATTCAATCCTTTACTTTACTTTATTTTTATTATTTGTTTTATTGTTTTATTTATTTTTAACACTTTAAATTCACGCTATTTATACTTTTGCCCCTTTTAAATTATGCAACTCTTATTTTTATCCTTAAGTAAATTTTTTTTGTTTAAATGTGGTGTTAACTATATCATGCTAGTAATTATTATTATTATTATCATGTTATTATTATTATAGTTGTATAATTATTTGTTAATATTATTTTTATTATTTGATTGTAGCATCATCTTATCTTATTACTAATATGTCCATTTTATTTTTGGTCGTTATCATATTGTCCATCATACTTAGACATATCATTCATTTTTGAATAATGCACGAACAAATTAATCATCATATTAAATGTTGTATTTATTTTTATGCAATGAATAGGTAATATTTAAAACCGAGACAATGTTCTTTATTTAGAGAACTCGAAAAATTGTGGCTTAACGCACTGGGTATGGTTTTTTTCCTTGCACCTATGTAATTGAATATCCTATTTAAAATTGAAATATATAAGGTTTGGTTAATAATTAGTTGATAAATGTTCTTTATTCTCAAAGATTCGAGATGTTATGCCCTAACGTTTTGGATATGACTTTTTTTCTCGATTGATTCGAACTAAAAGAGTATTCCTTCGTAAAATTTAATTTAGTAATTTTTTTGTAATATCATCAAATAACATTATTTACATGTATTTAAGGATCACATTTTCAATTTTTCTTGAATTGTTGATTTCCAACACTAAGACACCAAGTAATCAATTATGTACCAATTTTGGGTGCTAATCCTTTCTCATAGGTAACCGACTCCCGAACCCATTTTTCTAATTTTGTAGACCAAAAATCATTTTAGTAATTTTGACATTTTATTAAAATGAATAAATTTTGAGATGATTCAATCACACCTAATTAAAAAAGATTGGTGTCGACTCCATTTTCGTTCGTTTTAAATAAAATCGGGACTCGAAAAAAAAGGTTTCAAAAGCTTGGCGTGACTTGATTGTTCTACTACACCCTTCTTAAGTGAGAGTGAAAACTTTTCCTTCGTGAGGTCTTCTCCTCCGTGCAGGATAGCGATCGCTTTCAGGATATATTTGTACCTATGTTTCCGTGAGGTTTTCACCTCCATGAAAACATAGAGAAATGTATCCCCCTGAACTGAACTCGATCCCTATGAGCCTATAATGGGTGAGGATTGAGGAATCTGTTAGTTTAGGTACCTTTACTTTAGAACCAAACTGCATGTAATGAACTCTAAGAGCCTACCCTAAGTAGAACCATGTCGAACCATTAGTGGTTACCCAAATAGAGTGTAAAAGAGAGACGCTTTTAGTCTTTATTCTTTGCTTTAATTACAATATGTTTTCAAGCTTTATTTTTGTATTAATTGCACTGACTTGATTCATTTCGTTTTGGTTTGTTTGCATTGCATTTTCATCTTAGAAAATGTGTTGATTCGTGCTCAATTACTAAATAGAGAACTTACCATGGAAAATGAGTTTCTTGATAAAGTGGAGGATAATGTGGTCATGCGTATATGGTCAGGGAACAAGAAACAAGAGAAAGGTGATAGCTTGTCAGAGGGGCAGGTCAGAGATAACGATCATGTTGCAAGCGAAACTTTGGCCCAAGTACGAGAAGTGGTTGACCACTTGCAGGCCCTAGCCATTCAAGATGACGTTTTGAGCCTGAAATACGAATCGGAGTCGAATAAGGGCCAAAAATTAGTTTGGCTTCTTATGAAGATTAAGGCTTAGAGCATTAAGACACAATCATATATTTATCCGCCTTATGTATAGAAACTTTTTTTCTAGTAAAAGTTGTTCTATAGGAATTGAGCTAGACTCAATGTCTTTTTGCATGCATTTTTACCATTCATTAGCGTTGCATTTCATTACATGCATTAAATTTCAAGAAAATTACCCTAATTAATGACAGTTACCTAGGAAACTGTTGAGAATCCACTAACTTATATATTTGAAACATTCGTGTCAGGAGGAGTTATCAACCCTATACGAAAACTAAAAGAAAGCAAGATAATGGGGGGAATGTTGAAAAATTTGAGCGTTAATGCCATATCTAAAGAAGGAATGGAGAGTAGAACCTATCAAGAATCCGTCCCTACACCCTCAAAAGTGTTCTAAACAACTGGACTGTGGAGGTGCTTCCTGTAGTTTTTAAGAATTTTTCAGAGTAATGTTCAGAACATACCTATTGTTTTAAGTCCGAGACCAGTAGGGATCCTTTTGTAAGAGGGCACATGACCACTGTCTTTTATTCCAATGAAAACGATACATTTTTTTGTGTCCCATTTGGCTAACATCTTACTATTCTTTCCATTCATCTCATACCACAATTAATCGTTCTTAAATTTATTTGTTCTTTGGATCTCCTTTTGTCCTTATGACTAGTCCTTTGATATCAATGATATGAGCAATACTGCTACTGACTCAAAGCCTCTTTTTGAGTAGGATATGTGTTTAGAAGAACCTCAGGACTTTGAAGATGATCAAGAATGTAATTTGTCTCCCAACATGCTATGGAAGGTCGAGTAAGACGAGAAACAAATATTACGTAAAAAAGAATTAGTGGAAATTGTGAGTTTGAGGGATGAAAATGAAAAGAAAGAGGTGAAAATTGGGACATGTATCTCTACAAAAACAAGGCGAGATCTCATAGAGCTGCTTCGAGAATTCAAAGATGTCTTCGCATGTTCCTATCAAGACGTGTTGGGGTTATGTATTGATGTCATAACACACAGACTCCCTGTAAAGGAAGAATGCAATCTGGTTCAACAGAAACTTGGAAGAATGATACCCGATGTGCTATTAAAAATAAAAAAAGAGGTAAAAAAAGAGAGGTCAAATGAAAACCCACAAAGGGAATCTTGAAACCAAAAAAAAGAAGTTTTATGCTGTTTTCCTTTAAATGGTAAAAGGACACTAAGAAGGCTGTCCATTGAAATCCTATACAAGGGGGGAAAGGATCTGGTCTTACTAAGATGTGCGGACGCTATCGAGGCCAAGAAAATCTTGAAAGAATTCCATGAGGGCGTTTGCAAAACACATGCCAATGGCCAGGCAAATAATGAGATGTTAATATTATTGGTCCACAATGGAAGGGGATTGCGTCAGTTATGCCAAGGGATGTCACAAATGTCAAATTTTTGGGGACAAAATCTATGTACCTCCTTCACCTCTGCATGCCGTGACTTCTCCATGGCCTTTTTTTATGTAGGGCATGAACGTCATTGGGCCAATTTTGCCAAAGGATTCTAGTGGGCATCGATTCATCTTCGTCGTCATTAATTATTTCACCAAGTGGGTAGAATTAGCTTCCTATGCCAATGTAATGAAATCGATAGTTAGCAAATTCTTGAAGAAAAAAATTATATGTCTACATGGAATGCCAAAAAAGATCATATCTGACAATGTATTGAATTTGAACAACATCTCGATAGTAGAGGTCTACAGTCAGTTCAAGATCAAGCATTTCAACTCAGTACCATATCACCTAAAAACGAATGGGGCAGTAGAGGTAGCTAATAAGAACATCAAAAAAATTGTTGGGAAAATGAAAGAGACCTACAAAGATTGGCATCAAGACGTCCACCGTGGTAACACCTTTCTCATTGGTTTATGGAATGGAGGTGGTTTTACCCATTGATGTCGAGATTCCTTCCCTCCGAATTTTTTCAGAAGTGAAGTTAGATGAAGCAGAATGGATATCATCCAGAGATGATCAATTAAACTTGATCAAGGAAAAGAGGCTGAAAGCTATCCGGCGTGGTCAGATTTACCAAAAACAAATTATGCGAGCTTATGACAAAAATATCCATCCTAGAGAATTCCATGAGGGAGATCTGGTGTTGAAAAAGATCTTTCTCATGCAAAAGAACTTTCAAGGAAAATGAATGCTGAATTGAGAAGCGCCTTATGTGGAAAAGAAAGCCTTTTCTAGAGGAGCTCTAATTCTAATCGAGATGGACGGCAAAGATCTGCCTAACCCCATGAACTCGGATTCAACAAAGAAGTAATTCACTTAAAAAAAGAAAAAAAATAAAAAAAAAGAAAAAGAAAAAAGGAGAGGTCAAGATGAAAACTCGTAAAGGGCGTCTCGAAACCTAAGGAGTTTTGAGTAAAAAACCTAAAAGAACGACTCAAATTTGGATCAAAGAATGGGCATGAGATGGTGTCACGAGTAAAATAATATTATAGTCACAAATGTGTAAGTGTACACAAAGTTCAAGTAATAAAGTGATAAGTAGAGTATGGTACCCACAAAGAGAATGGTATTCAGAAGAAATTTTTAATACTATTGACCAAAGAATTGATTTGTGCATACAAATTTAAATGAGATAACAAGATAGAGTGTGTTTGCAAAGTACGTGTCATAACCAAATACAAAACAATAAAGTTGATCAATATTTATCCAAGCAGAGCATCAAATCCACTAAGTAATTATCAAACTTAGTAGAGATGACTGGCAAGGTCTTCAATACAGGACAATGTTGCAATCATTAAATCTGGAATATTGTAGTTCCAAGTTTTAGATCTATGAATGTCTTAGCAAATATCTGCTTTTACAAAATATCTCAGAATGACTAAGTAATGATGTGCTTGCTTAATGCAACAACATTTTCTTCCTATAACATGCATCTTCCCAACAAAACTTATCCCATTATTAATGAAAGCATCTCATTAGAGTTACTTAACATATCTTCTGATATATGCTCATTACATTAAATTATGCTCCAGCAAATCCGTCCTTTGTTCAGTCAAGATTATGCACATGCAAAACAAGAGCTTATTCTTAAGATTGCTAGCACATAGAATTATCAACAGCTGAGTCACAAATCAATAAAGAGATTTAATAGAACGATATCGGTAATTCATTCATAAACATAAAACATAGTTCAGAATATTCATCCCTTAACTGGTCAAAGTAAGGGTGCAAATTGTTATTCCAAAAAAATAACAAACAGATTCAAAGATTAAGAGTACTCCTTGTTGAGACCCAAAAAGAACATCAGGCTCGCATTCCCGATTCTGCTTTACTTTGCCACAATAAAATATCTTTGCTTTGGTGGTTTTGCTACAGCATTGTCGAGCTCCACTCCTAGCAATGGTTGACAACTCTGCCTTCTGCACCTCGGATCTACCATGTGACTCACCTAATATCCCTCATTTCGGATTCTAATGCAACAACACTCTAGCCTTACTTGAATAAAATCTTTTATATCTTTTCCTTCTTTAGAATGTTGATTATATGAGAGCTTGGCCACACAATACACATTGTTAGATATGCTTTTCTAGGGTTCTAGAGCCTTCTAGAGCTTTTAGTGTAGACCACAATAGATCTTGGCTTTGCTTCAGTAGAATCTTGCGCTCCTGGTATTGCCAAAGCATTTAGCAACTACAAAGTTTTGCTACTTTTGCTCCTCGATAGTGCTTCGTTATTGGGTCTCATACTCTCATCTTCCTCTACCTTCTCTTGCATCAAGAAACATGTACCAACAAGCGTAGTTTGCTACAACAAAAAGGGTAAAAATGTATATATTCTACTGGTTTAAGCGCAACACAACTCCAATGACAAAAACACATAAAAAAACTAGAAATGTTATAACAAATTTACTTGAAAACAAACAAAATGTTCTAGCAAAAGTATGTAATGTAACGCTTTTTCAAGAGTTATCACACCCCCAAACCTAAACTTTTGCTTGTCCTCAAGTAAAATATGCTGATGCATGTATGCATGAGAACACAGAGATTACAGCCTTGACTTTTTTTGTAAAAATTTTGTTTCCACATTCCAGTATGCATATATTTCAGTTCTCAGCAACCTTTATACTTGCAAGATTTGTAGCAGCGTTGTAAATCAATCTAGAAAATTTAGTGTATAAATTTCAAATTAAAGAATAAAAAAAATTTAAATTCACATGCAATTAGTTTTAAAGCAAATAATTTCCTAAAAACTTGTTTATTTCTTTAGCTAAGTTTTTTTTTCAATTACTTTGCTTAGACATTTTATTTTTCTCTTAAGGAATTCATCTTGTCATGCAACGTTATACTTGACAACTACAGTGGAGCAACCACTGAATTGCCATGACAACAATCACATCACAATCTGAATTTACACTCATGCAGCTTAAAGTTTTCAACTAAAAAGATGGATGGAGCAAGCAACTACCTCCTTAGCCTACTCTTTTTTTGCTACAGTGGAGTGTTCCTAAAAAAATATTTTCCTTTTTGCAAAATGTTTTCTTTTAACATTTTTCTTTCTTTTTCTTTTCTTTTTAAGCACTCATACTCAAACATGTTCTTTTCTCATCAACAATACGATGGAGCAAACAAAGTATTGCTGACGTACTTTTAATAGTTAAGCATTGGTGTGACAAAATTTTTCTTTTTTGCATTTTATGTCTTAACATTCACTTTTAATACTTAGCTCAAAGAAAACCTAAGTTTTATTAAGAAATAATTACTTTAAGTTTTATTAAGAAATAATCACTTTTAATACCAATTATTTGGTATCGATATTATACCCCTTTTCGAACAAAAAATAATATTTTATTATTTTTAATTTAGTTTTAAGTCTCGATTTTAATTATACTTGATTATTGTATGATATTTTGGATTAAAGGATTTAAATACACATCATTTGAAAGAAAAATTAAATTTTACTCGATTTTGCTTCTCGGACAAGTAATGTAATACTCTTGTACTTGGTTTATATGTGTAGACTGGGTATGGGGGTATTACATTTATTGGTATCAGACCATGGTTTTCTGATGTTTTGGGTCGGGAATGAGTTCACATGTACATGTCATTTTACATGTTGATGTGATGAGAGGTTATTTAGCTGTTTAATTGTTCAAAACTTTGAATATTATAGTAACAAGTATGTCAAACATCCGACATGAAGAATTGAGTGACGAGGTAGAAAGTAGGGTTCCAAATCTTATAAGAGAATCGATACATTCCGATGAGCGTAAAGAGCCTGAAATAGAATAAAGAAACCAAGTTGCTAGTGAGACGAGATCATCTCAACACGAGCTGCCTATAGCGACTCCACTTCAAACAGTGAATATTACTACAACAAGTAGTGAAAGCTAGGGATGATAGGAATGTTCCTACGCCTAGTATGCCTTAACCTCAACAATCTGCCTCTAGTCATCGATCTCCTCTGGAGAAATTAAGAAAGCATGGGGTCGAGGAATTTCAAGGTAAGAAAGAAGATGACCCAACTGATGCTGAGGAATGGTTAGAAAATAGCCAAAGAGTATTCGATGAGTTGCAATGCTCTAATGTGGAAAAGTTGAAATGTGCGGTATAACTGTTAAAAGGTAAGGCATACCAATAGTGGACCACTGTGTTAAATATCCACCCAGTTGAGAGGATTACTTGGAACTTCTTCGTATTTGAATTCAAGAAGAAGTATGTCAGCGAGCTCTACCTTGAGAAGAAGAAGAGGGAATTTATTGACCTGAAGCAAAATGACATGTCTGTTGCCGAATATGAACGAGAATTCCTTCGATTGAGCCAATATGTGAAGGAATTGATTGCAAGTGAAGAGGATATGTGACGACGTTTCGAATGAGAATTGAACGAGGAGATATATGTTCCTCTTCTACCGCTCCATCTGCAGGAGTTTCCTGTTCTAGTTAATAGAGCTCAACGACTAGAAGAAGGATTGACCCGTTCTAAAGAAAACTATGCTGGAAAGAGAGTGGCGATTAATTTTGCTCCGCCACCATCCTCTAAAAAGATGAGGAATTATAGGGAGTCCAGATATACTTCCTATTCTATTGGTCAGAAGTTGAGAAGTGAAGTGAGACGACCACAACAAGGTGCTTCAGTGGTTAGTATTGGTGGTAACCAGAGAAGATCATCTCTACCACTATGTAAACTCTGTGGACGGTTTCACCAGGGAGAATGTCGATTAAATATTAAGGCTTGTTTCAAATGTGGGTCAACAAACCACTTGATACGAGATTGCTCGAAGTGGTAAAATAATATCCCTGAATAATCTGCAAGAAGAAGTTTAGCTTCTCAAAGAATTAGATTCCTTGGCAATGCTAGTGGATCGAGTACGAGATCGACAAGAGATGTAGCCGACAAATCAAAAGTTCGTAGACCTTGGACTTATACAATCAGAACTCAAGAAGAGGAAAATGCTCTAGATGTGATTACGAGTAAATTTTCTCTATTTAATATTCTTGTAATTGCATTGATTGACCCTGGTTCTACGCATTCGTTCATATACATGACATTAGTAAAAGAAAGAGAGTTAGTTGTAAAACCTACTGAGTGTGATGTAATAGTTACTAATCCTTTCGGTCAAAGTGAAAGGGTTAATAAGGTGTGTAAAAGGCGTCCTTTAGTAATCCAAGGTAGTGAATTCTCAGCAAATCTCATGGCTCTAATGTTCCACGAGATTGATGTGATACTGGGAATGGATTGGTTATCCAAACATGGAGTGATGGTCGATTGTAAAAGAAACAAAATTTCCTTGATAACTTCAAATGGAAAAGAAGTCATTATGATGGGTGAGAAGTTCAGTGCCTTGACGAATGTGGTCTCTGCGATGAAAGCCCTTAAAATGATGAAGAAGGGACACACTGCTTTTCTTGCGTATGTCTTAGATACACGAGCAGAGGATTCTGAGATCGAAAAGATATCGGTGGTGCAAGAATTTCCAAACGTATTCCTAGAGGAATTTCCTGGATTGCCTCTTGAAAGAGAAGTTGAATTCTGGATTAAGTTAATTCCTGGAACAACACCAATTTCGATAGCGCCCTACAAGATGATACCCACTGAGTTGAAAGAGTTAAAGACGCAGTTGCAAGAGCTGTTGGATAAGAGATTCATACGTCCTAGTGTATCACCGTGGGGAGCTCCGGTTCTGTTCATGAAGAAGAAGGATGGGTCTATAAGACTTTGTATTGATTATCGTCAGCTGAATAAAGTGAAGATAAAGAATAAATACCCGTTACCCATGATCGATGATCTGTTTGATCAATTGAAGGGAGCCAGTGTATTTTCTAAGATTGATCTTATATCGGGGTATTATCAATTGTGAGTAAAAGAGCCTGATGTGCCAAAGACTGCTTTTAAGACTCGTTATAGTCACTGCGAGTTTTTGGTGATGCCATTTGGATTGACTAATGCTCCGACTGCTTTCATGGATCTCATGAACAGTATCTTTCAGTCGTACTTGGATCAATTTGTTGTAGTGTTCATTGATGATATCCTGGTGTATTCTAAAGGAGAAGAAGAACATGAGAAACACTTGCGAATTGTATTGCAGACCCTAAGGGAGAAACAATTATTTTCTAAATTGAGTAAGTGTGAATTCTAGTTGAAAGAAGTGACTTTTCTTGGTCATATTGTATCAGCTGATGGTATACGAGTTGACTCGAAGAAAGTAAAAGCGATACTCAAATGGAAGCCACCATAGAGTGTAACCGAAGTAAGAAGTTTCCTTGGTTTGGCGGGTTATTATAGAAGATTCGTTCAAGGATTTTTTATGATTGCATTGCCCCTAACAAGGTTATTGCAAAAAGACGTGAAGTTTGAGTGGAATGAAAAATGTCGATAAAGCTTTGACAAGTTAAAAGCAGCGTTGACTAAAGCTCTAGTGTTGATCCAACCTGAATCGGGTAAACAGTTTGTGATCTTTAGTGATGTATCTCACAATGGTTTGGGTTGCGTACTAATACAAGAAGGAAAGGTAGTTGCTTATGCCTTAAGACAACTAAAGCCACATGAAAAGAACTACCCAACGCACGATCTTGAATTGGCTGCCATAGTGTTTGCACTAAAGATTTGGAGGCACTACTTGTATAGAGAAAAGTGCTACATTTATACGGATCACAAGAGCTTGGAGTACTTGCTAACTTAGAAGGAACTGAATTTGAGACAAAGAAGATGGATCGAGTTGATTAAGGACTATGATTGCATCATAGATTATCATCTCGAAAAGGCGAATGTTGTGGTCGATGTCTTGAGTAGGAATTCAATGGCAACCTTAAAGGCAATGTGTGCTTATTTGGAAATGAAACCAGATGGTGAATTATTGGTTGAATTAAGGGTAAAATTGACTTTGTTACAAGAGGTGATAGATGCTCAAGGGCAAGATGAAGAAATATTGAGGATCAAGAGACTAATGGAGGAAGGAAAGAATAAGGAATTTGAAGTTGACAAGGAAGGAAATTTGAGATTTCATGGTCGGTTGTGTGTGCCTCATTAAGGAGATTTGATGCAAAGGATTATGGATGAAGCTCACCACAGTTCTTTTGCTCTACATCCAAGAAGAAATAAGATGTACCAGGATTTGAAGCCATTTTATTGGTGGAAAAGGATGAAGAGAGATATAGTTGAGTATGTTTCCATGTGCTTGACATGTCAAATAGTGAAGGCAGAACATCAAGTTCCATCTGGATTACTTCAGCCGATCACTATACCAGAGTGGAAGTGGGAAAGAATCACGATGGATTTTGTTACAGGATTACCACTTTCACAAAGAAAAAGGATGCTATATGGGTGATAGTTGACCCATTGATGAAATCTGCTCATTTCATTCTATTAAGAACCGATTTCACCATGGATAAGTATGTCCAATTGTATATAGATTAGATTATAAGACTTCATGGTACGCCAGTGTCCATTATTTTTTATCGAGATTCGAGATTTACATCGAAGTTCTGGGGAAAATTGCATGAAGGTTTGGGTACTCGATTAAACTTCAGTACGGCTTATCATCCTCAGACTGATGGATAGTTAGAATGGGTGATTCAGATCTTAGAGGATATGTTAAGATGTTGCATTATTGAATTTGAGGGCAGTTGGGAGAAATACTTGCCATTGGTTGAATTCACGTACAACAATAGTTATCAGTCTAGTATTCAAATGGCACCTTATGAAGCGCTATATTGAAGAAAATGTAGGACTCCAGTGTGTTGGACAAAACTGAATGAGAATAAGTTAGTGGGTCAGGACTTGATTCAAGAAATAGAGGAAAAAGTTAAGCTGATTAGAGATCGTTTAAAGGCTACTTCGGATAGACAAAAGTCTTATGCTGATCTGAAGAGGAGAGATATTGAATTTAATATTGGTGAAAAAGTATTTTTGAAAGTATCTCCATGGAAAAATGTTCTTCGATTTGGGAAGAAAGGGAAATTAAGTCCAAGATTCATCGGACCTTATAAGGTTTTGGAAAGAATTGGTCCAGTTGCGTACCTGTTAGCACTCCCTCCAGAGTTGGATAAGATCCATAATGTATTTCATGTGTCTATGTTGAGGAGATATCGATCTGATCCGTCCCACTTGATTACTCTAGAAGAGATTGAAATTTAACTGGATTTGCCTTACGAGGAAGAACGAGTAGAGATACTTGCACGAGATGTAAAGGAATTGAGAAATAAACAAATTCCTTTAGTAAAAGTCTTGTGGAGACATTATAACTTGGAGGAGGCGACTTGGGAAAGAGAAGATACCTTGAGGGAACAATATCCCCAATTATTCAACAGGTAAATTTCGAGGACGAAATATCTTAAGGGGGGAGAGTTGTAACATCCACATTTTTTTAATTTGTATTTTGGAGCATTATTTTAATTAGAATTTGTGGTCGGAATAAAAGATTAGAGGATTTATGGGATAATTAGAAATTGTGAGAAAGAAGACATGACTAAATGGATAATTAGCCCAAAATAAATGATGACTCATCAAGGTAATTATGGTGTTTAGAGATGGGCAAAATAGTAATTTGGATTATTTTATATTTTAATAATGAGTAATGATTGGAGTTTGGATTTAAGTGTGAAAGGATGAAAGGTCAAGGGACTAAATGAGAAATTAACCCATTTTTGATTAGTGGAGATATTATTTTAGAATTGTATGGGGAATTGAAGAAGGGATGAATTATTATCACCCATATTTTCTTGTCTCTGCCGTTAGCCTCTCAAGCCCCCACCTCCATTTTCATGATTTCTTTCATCTTCTTCCTCTTGCCATTTCCCTCCATTGTTGAAGCTTCAAGCTCCATTTCTTTTATTTTCTTTAAGATTTCTTCAAGTAAATCATAAAAGGAGAGTAGAGATTGTCATAATCTCTTGAGAAAACCCATTTTTGGTGAGTTAAGGAGCAAGAGCTTGAGTTAGTATTTTTGGAGTTTTCAAGTGTTAAGGTAAGAGATGGAGAGATTTACATGACATACACGTTTATTTTCATGATTTAGCATGAAAAGATTATTCGATTGAGTTTATAGCTTATATGTGAAAATTATGTTTATATGAAATTGAAGAGAAAGAAAAGAAGGAGAAGGACCAAGTTGAAGGTAAAGGAAAGGAGAAAACTAAGGAGTGAGAAGAGATTTTCAACAAGAGTAGTAAGTACTACAAGTATTTAATGATTAAAAATAATTAATTTTATGTGTTTATGATTTTAGTATATGATAAATTGTAAAGAAAATGTGAAAAATGATGTGTTTAATATTATGTGAATAAATGATGAAATTGTGGAATTATTTGAGAAAGTAAAGGTAAGAATTGCATAATGATGAATTTGTGAAGAAAAGTGTATATGTGATATATATTAAATGTGAAAAAAATGTGGTTGATGATGATATTGCCCAAGTAGACTTAATAGAATGATTGAGATATGAGTGGCATGCCATTAAAGGACTTTGCGTGCTTATTACCGCATTTCAGTGATGGACGAGTATTGAGCCTATGGGCTTTACCGCACTTTTGTGCTAGACGAGTTTGTTTCGTATATCCGGTATGTTCTATATTTGTCTAATATGGGCTAAATTATGAAATGTGGATGAAAGTGTGAATTGTGCCATTGAGGTAAGTTGAATGTTATATGCATGAAAGGTATGTATTTATATGTATGGATACTCACGAATATGTTAAAGTGAAGTAATAAGTTGATAAATGATTAATTATACTTGTAGTGCTTACTAAGCCTTCACCGGCTTAACACATTTATTTCAACACGTAGGTTCAGGAACTCCGAGATGCTAAGGTTGGTTTAGGTGTCTCTCATCATCACATCAACAAGAAGGTCATTAATTGATGTTTTTACTTTGTGAGAATGGCCTGTACAAGGGGTATTTTTATATATTTGAAGAAATACTTTGAAATTATGGTTGAGCTCAAATGAGAGCCTTTTAATGTGTATTTTTATGTATACTATTTTCTCTCAAATGTTGGTTTAAGTTGGGATTATTTCAAGAGGGTTTTGATGAAGTTAAAGATTTATTTTTATGTAGATTTTAGCAAAATTATCGATACCATTATGAAGGGTATCAATACCCAATTGATAGAATGGGTCCGTGGTATCGATTTTAAAGAAAAGTATCGATTTTTAACGAAAATTATCGATACCTCTGAAAAGGTATTGATACCTGAGTTCTAGAGAACGCTTTTGGTATCGATTTCGAAATCCAGTACCGATATTTTCCTAAAAATATCGATACCTTCCCTAAGGTATCGATACTGATTTTCCAAAATGCTACATGGGTATCGATTTTCAACTCTAGTACTGATATTTTATGAAAAATATCGATACCAAGTATTTGGTATCGATATTATACCCCTCTTCGTACAAAAAATAATATTTTATTATTTTTAATTTAGTTTTAAGTCTCATTTTTAATTATCTTTATTATTTTATGATATTTTGGATTAAATGAATTAAATACACATCATTTGAAAGAAAAAATAAATTTTACTCGATTTTGCTTCTTGGACAAGTAATGTAATACTCCCGTACTTGGTTTATACATGTAGATCGGGTATGGGGGTGTTACAATTTTGATTTTTATTTTACACTGCTTATCTGTTTATTCTTGGATCTTATCGCTTTAAGCACAAGAGTGAAATTGCAATACGCTGACATCGAGAGATGCGGTGACAGGTTGGATTAACAAGTAAGTTAGGCGAGAGCTGCTTGGGACTGGGGCAAACTCCAGTTACTTATTCTTGAATACACATCGTTGCTCGCACCGAGAGGTGAAGTGATTGTGGATATTTAAGTCTGGATTAAGTAGAAAGTTGTTGTTGGTAAGAACTCAAAGGGACTTTATTGCAGCGATATTCCATCCATACCTTACCTTGTCAACGCATCAAGCATTGCAACTTAGCAGAACCAATGAACCATTTCTACCATTTACACTTGATCACTTTACATTTTATGCATTTAAATATTTAGCACTCAGTACTCAACACATTTGATTTACTTTCAGTACATTTACAATTAACACCAGACATTTAATTCTAATTGCGCTGACATTAATAACTAATTTTAGTGTTCATATCTGATGTAATTACACTAACATCATTACTTACAATTGCCTTAGTTTTAGTATTAATTACTTCGACAGTTAACATCAAGAACTCATTCCTCGTGGGATCGACATCCGATAGAATTGTTTATCAACTATACTTGCATCGACTTGTATTCGCTTGCACATTCGCTGTCGGGGAATGACGTTTGTTTAAGGTTTACTTTTGTAGTTGCAATTAATTTTACTTACTTAACTTTTAATTCTTACTAATCTATTATTATTTCTTTAATTGTTTTCTTTTTCAAATTTTTAATTGTTGCATGTCCACAAGGAGAAATACTAAGTACATTGTAAGCTTTGATCCGGAACTTAAGAGGACACTTAGGAGGAGAAGGCAAGAACAACGAAAAATTGCTGGTAATAACAACAACAATAATTTGTCACCATTACTACCACAAGATGGAATTCCTCCAGTGCTTCCACAAATTGTTAACGATACCACCACCACTTCCACAAGAAGAACAAGTACAAAATAGGAAAATAAGAGACTTTGTTGTGCCTATACTCGATGATTTACAACCAGGGGTTGTACGACTGACTATTCAGGCTAGTAACTTTGAACTAAAATCGGTGTTGTTTCAGATGCTCAACTCAAATGGGTAATATTATGGTTTTCCTCATGAAGATGCACGAGAACACTTAAAATAATTTTTACTTATTTGTGCATCCTTTAGTCAACATGGTTCTTAGGATTGCCAGCTGGATCAATTACATCTTGGAATTCGTTAGCAACACAATTTGTTCTTCGTTTCAATCTGCCTATAATGAATGCAAGATTGCGCAATGACATTACTGCGTATCATTAGCTCGATGATGATAATTTACATACAACATGGGAGCGTTTCAAAACATTGCTTTGATGCTGCCCAATGCATGGAATTCGACAAGAGACCCAAACGAGAGATATTCTACAATGATTTGAACGCTTAGACAAGAAATCTTGTTAACACATAAGCTAACGGTCCATTGTTGAATTGTACTTACAATGAAGTTGTAAGAAGTCTAGAGAGAATGGGTGAGAACGATTATCAATATTCAATCTCTCATTCTGCACAGGTAAAAAATAACCCTGGAGTTCTTGAACTAGATGCTATTTCTGTCAGCGCAGGTATCCTTATTGGCCAATATTATAAAGAATATGAAGGAAACAAATGACATTGCTCCTATTCAAGTGGCCAAGCAATTGGATGTGCAGATATTTTTCTGTGAGATTTGTGGCGACAAACATAGCTATGAGGACTGCCCACAACATGTACAAAATGCTTTCTATGTCAAAAACATCAGAGGGGGTTCATTTAGTAACTCGTACAATAATCGATCTCAACAACCTTAGGGGAATCAAAATACTTCCACGTACAGATATGAAAATTCCTCAAACCAAGAGGGTTATAGACAAGGGAGTTACAATACCAATCCACAACAAAATTATCATCAGAATTCATAGATAAATTCTCGTTTTGAATAGATGCAGTCACATAGTCAAATGCAAGCACAATCATGATTACAACCACAATAGTTTGTGCTGCCACATATGCAAGGACAACATCTTCAACATCAATAACAATAATTTCCTCAACAAAAGACTGATCTTATGATTGCTCTTGAAGTAATGATGCGAGAACATATCACAAGAACAAAGGCGATAGTGCAAGTCAATTCTTCTTCCATTCGAGCATTGGAAGGCCAGCTCAGTCAGTTGGCTTCAAATCTCAGCATCAGATCACCAGGCTCTCTTTCTAGTGACACTGAGAATCCAACACAGAGGGGGAATGAGCATTACAAAGCAATCACGTTGAGGAGTGGCAAACAGACGGTTGGACCAAGGAGTTCTGACCAAGACCATGTCACTGCATCTGAACCACAGCAACAAAAGGAGGATGCAGCTGAAGAAAGTCAAGCAGAAATCAATGCTGAGGAATTAACTATAAGGCCATCCATACCTGCAGCTTGCCCAACAAAGTTGTCGATGCAACAACCAATGTTAATACTATAGAGTTATCCACAACAACCCACTGTTACAATACCTTTGCCGTCACCACAATGATTCAAAGAGAAAGTCCATGATAAAGAATACCAAAAGTTTGTTTCTACTTTGAAACAATTGCACATTAATATACCTCTTATAGATGCTCTTATGCAGATACCTAGCTATGAGAAATACATGAAGGAGCTATTATCAAAGAAAAAGAAATTGTCCGACATCGAGACGATTGCTCTCACAGAGGGGTACAGTGCTATGCTGACAAATAAGTTGCCAACCAAGATGAAAGATCCTGGCAGCTTCACAATCCCATGCTCCATTAGGTAAGGCTTTATGTGATTTAGGAGCAAGTATTAACTTGATGCCTTTGTTTACTTTTAAGAAATTAGGAATAGGTTCCATGAAGCCCATTGCGGTGACATTACAACTGGCAGACAGATCTTTAGCACAACCAAAAGGTAAAATTAAAGATGTTTTTATCCAAGTTGATAAACTCGTGTTCCCTGCTGATTTTATAATCCTAGACTACGAGGCAGATAAAGAAGTACCCATTATTTTGGGGAAGCCATTTCTAGCAACGGGATGCACACTTATCGATGTGTTCAAGGGAGAACTTGTCATGCGTTATAATGATGACCATGTAACCTTCAGTGTGTTTAAAGCATCTCTATCTGAATCTAAAGGTCAATGTCATCACAGCGACGTGTTAGACAAAATCATTATGGAAGGATTTAAGGTAAGAAGTTCAGTAATGTCAGATGACAATGTGGTGACATCCACCAATGAAATCCTAAATGAATATGTCAACAAAGAGGAGGTTAACAATTGTGAGCTGCACCAGAATTGACAATTGAAATCTTTGGATTTGTCTAATAGGATAATCCCTGTGTTTAAACCATCTATTGAGCAAGCTCCTACCTTGGAGTTGAATCTATTGCCAACAAATTTGAAGTATGTTTTCCTTGGTGACAATGAGACATTACTTGTTATTATCAACGCATCCCTCGACACAACGCAAGTAGAAAAGCTCATCAAAATTTTGAAAGAACAAAAAAGAGCCATAGCTTAGAGCATCATAGATATCAGAGGCATTATTCCCTCTTTTTGCATGCATAAGATAAGGTTAGAAGATGAAGGGAAGCAATCAATTGAGCAACAAAGACGACTCAATGAGAAAATGAAAGAAGTGGTGAAGAAGGAAATAATAAAATGGTTAGACGCGGGCATCATATACCCTATTTTTGACAGTAATTGGGTGAGTCCTGTCCAATGTGTACCGAAGAAGAGTGGATTCACAGTTGTAACCAACGATAGGAATGAGTTAATTCCTACTCGCATCGCAACAAGATGGCGAGTATACATAGATTACCGATGACTGAATGCGGCTACAAAGAAGGACCATTTTCCACTAACTGTCATCGATCAGATGTTAGATAAGCTAGCTGGTAAAGCCTACTATTGCTTCTTGGATGCTATTCTGGATACAACCAAATTGCCATTGCGTCGGAAGATCAAGCAAAGACCACGTTCACATGCCCTTTTGGAACCTTTGCTTTCCGACGTATGCCGTTTGGTCATGTAATGCACCAACAACATTTCAAAGGTGTATGATGGTGATCTTCTCGAACATGATCAATGATTTGTTAGAAGTATTCATATATGATTTCTCTGTTTATGGATAAAATTTTGATCAATGTACTGGCAATCTGGCAAGAGTTTTGAAGAGATGCAAAGATACAAATCTCGTTTTGAATTGGGAGAAATGCCACTTCATGGCAACTGAAGGCATTGCCCTTGGGCATCAGATATCTTGTAAGAGCATTGAGGTTGATAAGGCAAAGGTAGAAATCATTGAAAAATTACCACCACCCACCACTATCAAAGAAATAAGAATCTTTCTTGGACACATTGACTTTTATAGAAGATTCATCAGAGATTTTTCCAAGATAGCTAAACCCTTATGCTCACTACTAGAGCAGAATAAAAAGTTTATGTTTGATGACGCCTATATGGACGCATTCAGAAGAATTGGTACAAGCTCTGATTATCGTCGCACCAGAATGGACACAACCATTTAAACTAAAGTGTGACGCCAGTGATTTTAGTATAGGAGCAAATCTAGGCCAAAGAAAAGAAAAAGTATTTCACTCTATCTATTATGCTAGTAAAAATCTAACTGAAGCACAGGATTAATTACACTACCACAAAGAAGGAGTTGCTAGCAATAGTCTTCGTATTTGATAAGGTTCGTTCATATCTTGTCGGCACGAAGGCTATAATTTACACGAACCACTCCGCATTGAGATTCCCTTTCAACAAAAAAGACGCCAAGCCTAGATTGATATGATGGATCTTAATCCTTCAAGAATTTGATATTGAAATCAGAGATAAGAAAGGATATGAAAATCAAGTAGCTGACCACTTGTCTCGGTTGGAAGTCGAAAGTGAAAATGGGCAGACATCCTAAATTGTTGAAGAATTTCCTGATGAGTAATTATTCTTCATCGATTCATTGACCTGATATGTTGATGTCATCAATTACCTTGTATATGGGAAGCTACCTATAAGTGTTACTGGTCACAAGAAAATAAGGTTTATACGTGATGCTACCAAATACCATTGGAACAAGTCACATCTATTTAAGGTATGCGCTGACAATATCATTCGTCGCTGTGTACCTGAAGAAGAAATAATATCAATCCTACGACACTGCCATTATGCCTCTTATGGAGGCTATTTTGGCGGAATAAGGACTGCTGCAAAGGTCCAACAATTAGGATTTTATTGGCCCACATTGTTTTAAGACGCCCATAATTTCGTGCAACAATGTGATCAATGTCAATGCACTGGTTCCATATCTTGATGCAATGAGATGCTCTAACAACCCATCATGGAGGTAGAGCTCTTTGACATTTTGGGCATATACTTTATGGGACCATTTCCAAACTTTTTTGGAAATGTGTATATCTTAGTGGCTATTGACTACGTCTCAAAGTGGATTGAAGCTATTATGGTGCCAAAAGATAACGCTCGGACGGTGTTGAAGTTCTGTCACACATACGTCCTCATGAGATTTGAAACACCAAGAGCATTGATGAGTGGCCAAGGCACTCATTTCTATAATTACCAAGTGGCGACTGCATTAAAATGATATGGTGTGAAGCATTGTATGACCACTACATATCACCCACAAACCAATGGTTAAGCCGAAGTATCCAATCGTCAAATTAAAAGTATACTTGAGAAGGTGGTTAATCCATCTAAGAAGGATTGGTCTGCGCGATTACATGATCCATTGTGGGCGCTTCGCAGTGCTTACAAAACTCATTAGGGATGTTGCCGTATCAATTAGTTTTTGGAAAGTCTTGTCACCTGCCTGTTGAACTTGAACATAAGGCCATGTGGGCAATCAAGCAGGTGAATTTGGACTATGATGCTACTGAAAAGAAAAGACTGTTGGACATCACGAAATTAGAAGAAATCCGATGCCATGCTTATGAGAATGCCGAAATATACAAGGAAAAGACAAAGAGATGGCATGACAACATCATCTTGCGTCGACAGTTTAATCCTGGTCAGTTAGTAATTTTATTTAACTCACGCTTAAAATTGCATCCACGTAAATTGCGGTCAAGATGGTCAGGCCCTTTCAGAGTTGTTGAAGCATTCCCAAGCGGTGCAGTAACAATTGAAAATTTGAAGGATGAACAATAATTTAAAATGAATGACCAACGTCTTAAGCATTATGTGAGCCTAGATGTCAAAAAAATCAAACGAGGCCATTAATTTGGTCACATTTAAATGATGTCAACGCATTTCTTTATTTCCTTTTATTTGTTTCACTTTTCTTTGTGTTGTTTTAAATTCCTTTCAAAAATAAAGATCGTATTTTTGTTGAAGATTGAAGCACTTATTGTTGATGTATTCTATGATGAGTCAGCATTACTTTTTCAACAAGAATCACGCTGATTGATTTCTTTCTCTCCCAACCATTGAATTAAACGAAAAAGTACAATCTACAGAGCTTGGTAATTAATGGTTGCAAATGCAACGTTTCCCTGTATTTTTCCAATCATCACGCCTAGGTTATAAAGCCTCCTCTTTGTGGTTACTTTTTCTCTTCATATCTGCCATTGTTACTACATTTCATCTTCCTCATTGTCTAATCTCATAGCAATCCTTTTCTACAAAACTTCATAAACTTCTTTTCTTCTCACCATGGAAAAAACTCGTGCTTCAATAAACAATCCCAAAACCCCTTCAAAGAACACTCTAATTAGTTCTACTATGGCTCAGTCAATAGCACCACTACCCTCATCCACAAACCCAGTCTTATTTCTAACAACTGTAGCTGAAGATCGTTACCACAATGTCATGCTTAAATGTAACATCCATCCCGAATAAGGCCTCCAACTTTCTCCTAACCAGACCCTGGGAAAGTAAGTTCACCGTACCATTAATCGCCTTGGATGAGAATATTTTTGTGACCATCCTTCTGGCTACTCTCCCACATTAGTTAGGGAGTTTTATGCAAATCTGGTAGATCAATAGCAGGAGTTTATTTTTGTCCATGAAGGGCTTGTGCCATGGAGCGTGGCGCAGATCAATGTGTTACTGAGAATTTCGGAATGGGTGGTCAACCATGCACCCTTTGTGCATCGTTTGGACGATGATTATATGACCTAGATGATGAAAGATCTCTGCATCGATGGCGCTACATGGACGGGCAATGGATTTCGTAACTATACAATGCTCAGACGATACCTTACAATTTTTTGCAAGGTATGGTTTCATTTTATCAACAGCTGTGTTATGCCTTTAACGCACAGCACTACGGCTACATTAGACCGTATATGTCTCTTGCATTCCATTTTGCACCACTGACACATCGACATTGGTGAGATGATACACGCCCAGATCATAGACACTGCAGGAAAGCAAAATGGTATCCTTCCTTTTCCATCTCTCATTATGCTGCTTTGTCAACACAAGGGCATTGTGCCCAGAGATGGCGAGGAGACAACAAGGGTCCAATCAACAATATATCTGTTGAGTGGATGACACGTGGCCAAGGAAGTCTCAAAGAAGAAAGACAAGGGAAAGGGGAAAAAGTAAGAAGACAGGGCTGATACGCTCATAGATCCACAATTGTTGAGAAGATTGGCTAGTTCAAAAATCCATCTTGACCATATTGATATGCGTACAATCCGTATTATGAGCGTATTAGAAAATTTGGATTACAGACAGCATATATTTTATGCCTACAAAAAAACTAGAACGAAGCTATTGTCGACACATTACGTAGCATTAACACCAGACTACTGCTAGATTTCCCAGCATTCCCTAATATCTTTAGCCCGATGTACCACTCCTTATCTGACCATCCTACCCCTGATGGTAGGCTTGCCACTGAGCCAACTCAGATTCACTTTTTTGATGATGAGAAGGATGACGAGCATTCGCAGATTGATGACAATTATCATCGCCACATCGCTCACTTGTTCGAAGATGAACTTTCCAACAGTCTAAGAGCGAATAAGGCTAAAAAACAGCGATTGTGGGAAAGGATGTTGATGCAGTAGGCTGTGCCCACATTGGCCCAGTTGAACCTGAGTAGCAGGTGAAAGAGGATGCGGACCAGGAGGAGGATCAGGTGAAGGAAAAAGATTAAGAAGAAGAAGAAGGAGAGGAAGAAGAGAAAGAAGAAAATGAACTTGTCGAGATGCAGGAGGAGAAGGAAGCTGATGCACCAACAATGATCGTTGAGGATGTTGTAGAGGCATCCAGCTCAGATGAGGCTCGACCTATTGAATCCTCTGGCTATTGTGCCCTATGTGACACCACTCACAAAAATCCACCCATCAGAGGTGACAACTGATGAGGCCGCCACCCAACCTGCCGAGGAGGAGCAATCCGTCGAGCCGATTGGTTCAAAGGAAAGAAGCAGAAGAGGCGCAAGGACAATAAAAAGAAGAAAAAGAAGAAAGCAAAGGCAGCCGCTACATCAACTGCTGATGAATGACTTGGTACATTTTTTTAGTTTTAATGCAATTTTATTATCACTGCATTTTATTTTGTCCCTGCATCATTTTGTTAACTTAGTTGCATTGTAGTTGCATTTCCATTATTTCTGTATATTATTGTTAGTGCATTGGGGACAATGCGGACATTAAGTTGGGTGGGAGATAATTTAAATGGAAATGCAATTACACCCACTTATTTAAATTTTATTTGTTTCTTTGGTTAATAAAAATTCACTAAATTTCAAATTGAATGTGCTTACAATTTTTATCTTAACGCGTAATTCTTGAATTGTTTGGATGGTTGATGTATACATTGGATGAGTATGAATGAATGATGAGTCTGCTACTTTTGAATGAATGATTGGAATTGTTTCAGTAACAAATGATTAGTGTTTATGTTTGAATCTTGAGCTAATTAACCAGTTGTAGCAACATTATACAAATAAAAGACACTCAAATGTGAGTGCATTATGACTTTTCAAGGGAGAACACTCCGCTGTAGGTTTAGAAAAATCATCTAGCAAAAGGTTGTCACTGCAAGAGTGTGTGTTGGTGCAATTACATACCTTTTAGGGGTTTGTTGCACCCCATCATTACTGCCCAAGAACAAAGTAGAGTAATGCAATGACATCTCTCAGTCACTTGAAAAAGAAAAATGTTAAAAAAAATTATAATAAATGCTGTATTGGTTTAAGGAAGATTAGGATTCAATGCATGTCACTAACATTTATGAAGTTGCAGTTCTTAAATATTCATTTCTATAAATTGTCGGTGCATTATTCTATTATATGAATACAATTTGTACATTAGAAATTTAGAGAATTCAAGTTGTATGGAGAATGATTGTGATGACATTTTTTCTTGTGACTTTGTTAATTTTTGTTTACTTGAGGACAAGTAAAAACTTAAGTTTGGGGGTGTGATGGTATTACAAATGACATATATTTTCTCCCTAATTTAGTGCTTTTATTATCTCTTTTGTATCTCATTTAGCATGCATTATAAGCATTTTATAATCAGTTTTCATATTTTCTAATACATTGCTAGTTAGTTTAAATTCTTGTTATTTTTATCTATTTTTATACTAATGTCAACGCAAGCAGTTGGTATATTGCATCTTAAGATTTCCAGTGTAGGAGCTTAGTTCAGAAGATCAACATTGACAGAATACAGCCACAAGACAAGCTTGGAATTACGACCAGCAATGTCGACACATTGAATTTGAACCTCAAATGAGTAGACTCAAGCTGAATTTACATCTGGAAGCACCAGCACAGGAATATCACAGGTGTCGCCACAATTACAATATCAGATTGCGCCTAGCAGTGCAGTGACAACTTGTAGATCTCTGAAGAAAGCATGTAATCTATGTGAGTGCATAGTTGGACTCTAACTAACTTTGACAGCTGCAAAATCTATATCTAGATCTGAGAATGAAGGCTGAATCATGAAACATTTTAAAGGCTATAAATAGAAGAACAAAGAATGAAGAAATCATTAGGAGCTAAGGGATTTAATTCTGAAAATTCTATGTGAATTGGATATTTAAGCTAAAAATCGATGGACTGATGAAGCAAGTCTGCAACCACTTCTGACGAGAGGAGTCGAATGCCGAGCAAGAGGAACAATTAGGGAGTAGACCTAGTAGTATAGAGATAGTAAGCTTCGTTGTACTCTTTAATTCTTCTTAAACGATGATGGATTTTGATGATATTAAATGAATACGAGAGTGTCTTTTAATGATAGATCATTTTGATTTTTATTTTACACTGCTTATCTGTTTATCCTTGGATCTAACCGCTTCAAGCACGGGAGTGAAATTGCAATACGTTGACATTGAGAGATGTAGTGACAGGTTGGATTCACAAGTAAGTTAGGCGAGAGCTGCTTGGGACTGGGACAAACTCCAATTACTTGTTCTTGAATACACATCGTTGCTCGCATCGAGAGGTGGAGTGGCTGTGGATATTTAAGTTGGGATTAAGTAGAAAGTTGTTGTTGGTAAGAACTCAAAGGGACTTCATTGCAGCGACATTCCATCAATACCTTACCTTGTTGACGCATCCAGTGTTGCAACTTAGTAGAATCAGTGAACCATTTCTACCCTTTACACTTGATCACTTTACATTTTATGCATTTAAATATTTAGCACTCAGCACTTAACACATTTGATTTACTTTCAGTACATTGACATTTAACACCTGACATTTAATTTTTATTGCGCTGATATTTAATTACACTGACATCATTACTTACAATTGCCTTAGTTTCAGGATTAATTGCTCCGACAGTTAACATCAAGAACTCATTCCTCGTGGGATCGACATCTGATAGAATTGTCTATCAACTATACTTGCATCGACGTGTGTTCTCTTACACATTCGCTATGACGTAAAAACACCGATCAATCATCATACTACGAGCTTTTGGACAGTCCCTTAATGCATGAATATTGGACTCCTCTGTAATCCCACATCGAGAGCGAGTACAAGTGAAATTTTGATTTATTGAGCCAATCTTCACATTCGTAGGCAAAATACCATGGCTAACTTTTAACACCCCTAACCCATCTCCGTCATCAAATTAAGGTTAAGGAGCATTACAACATTTCACATCAAAATACAATAACAATTCATCTCAATCATACAAATAGGTATTTTATAGAAAACACATATATTTAGACCTTAAATATTAAATTTGAAGCATTAAAAACGACTTAAAATAATTTCGGGACTATTTTGAAACTTTTCAAAAAGTTAAGGAAAAAGTTGAAAAATGTGAGAAATAGGGGCATACGATCGTGTCCCAGCCTGTGTGTCCACCCGTGTGGGTACTCAAAATAGGGTCACACGACCGTGTCATAGGCCATGTGTCGAACTGTGTATGTGTTCGAAATTGGGTCACATGGCCGTGTCGCTGGACATGTACCATAGTGTGTAAATACTGCACCTAAAACATAAAACACCCATTACCGTGTGGGGTCGATCGTGAGTGTCCGTAAGTGGAGCACAGCCGTTTGAAAGCCCATGTCCTAGGTCGTGTGCAACATAAATTGTCTTAAATAAGCCATTTAAAACATCAATTCTTACCCATCAAGCAATACCATAAAGAGGTACTTTCACATGCTTAAATCACATTCCAAAATCTCCTTAAACCTATCAAGACTTATTCAACATGTCAAAGTTCTAGACTAAACCTATGTCAACCATGCCATAATAACCATTCCAAAGCATGCCATCCTATCACATAATATCTAGAAACTATAGTGTATGCATGAGGGTTCAATCACCCATATTTGCACCTATTATTTACTTGCCAACATTTACATTATTAACCATAACAAACTTGACACAACTCAAGACAAGCAATTCCACTTGAATAACCTTTCAACCCTATTACATGCCATTTATAACCATTAACCAACATAACCATAGTTACCAATTTATTTAATAGATAGTGTGACGATACATCAATGAGATTCCAACCGGCTAAGATTTTGATAATCTACAAGACAAAGGAATAATTATGTAAGCATTTAATTCTTAGTAAATTTGTATAAGAGAAACTTACCAAACATATTAAATTAAACAACCAAAGCTACTCTCCTCATATGTTATGCCAAACTTTCTTTCCTATACACATCACCACACAAGGTTAGTGAATATAACATTACAAATAATCCCAAGTAACTCATGGCATATACATGATAAGCATTTAAACTTTATCCATCATCTATCACATATACCTATTTCCATTACACATTCTTCTCATTGAATTAATATAATTAAGAAATAATAAGTAAACATAACATATAATAAAAAATGGATTTCATGCATATTTCATCCATCACATGATAAATTATCATCCATTTTCATTTCGTATATGCATATTCATATTTTCATATCATATGAGTATTAAGTCTTTATACATGTCTTTCCATTGACCTTTACTTACCGGTTGTGTAACACCCTAATCTCGAATACGGAGAATCCAAAGACTAAGGCACTACAACGGGTCACCGGAGCAACCTAACAAAATTTTCAAATAATTTAAAATATTAAAATACATTTTATATAAGATAAAATGCCATACATAGATCTACTGATAATAGTAATAAAAGTAGTTATACAAAATATGTGGAGCTCCAAAGTCATCGTATATCAAAATAGTCAAAATAACCAAAACAATAAATGAGTTACAGAACCACAAAATACAAGTAAGGCCTCAGGAATACAATGCACACTAACAAAATTTGGAAGTCCCTCGTCGATGATGCTCCTCGAACATAAAAAAAAGTCTACTAATCTGAAAATGATGGTCATTTGAAGGCTAAGCTTTACAGACTTAGTGGTACACAACTAATCTAGCATAATCACAACCTGAATGCATTTATGTTTAATATAACAATCATCATAACTTAAATTCATACATTTATTCATAAATAGCATACATTTGATCCTTATTTATATATATACTCAATTATTTCAATCAACTAATTGGGTAGAGAAATTGATACCTCAATTCGTTACTTTGTACAATTAATTAAGTGTGTGACAATTTATATCTAATTTAGGTTATAGAAATACCAACCGCAAATTTCGAGCGATTTGTCGACGACCTTGTCCTTGCCCTTCCTTTTCAAGGAATCCGGGTAAACATTAGCTACGAAATTAAATTTGCAACATATTCATCAAAACACAAAATTTTTTATTCTAACTATATTTAAATCCTTTTTTCTCATTCTTACAATTATTTTACCAAATTTTCATATTTGGTCCTCACTATTTTAAACCAACATTTTATTTCCTAATTTAATCCCTTTTGACTTCTAACTCAAAATATATCAAGATAATCCTCAAAGCTTCACCTACTCAACAATGGTAGTATTTAATATCCTTGACTATATCAAAAAATACGACATGGGTCTACTAGCTTAAGGTGTCGGGATTTCAAAAACATAAAATTACAGGAAAAGGACTTGATTAAGCTTACGAATTTGTAGCTTGAATCTGAGCAAACCCTAAGCTTTTCTTCTCCCTTTCATTGTCGAATCTCCAAGAAGAACAAATATATTTTCTTTGTTTTCACCTATACCCATTATAACACAAATTTCATCATTTTCTAATTTCATATATTTACCTTAATCTATATTTTTTTCTTACAAAATTTCAGCCACAAATGGCCACCTAATCAACACTAAGAGTTTTGAAGCAAAATTTGCCCCTTTGGTCCTTCCTTCTTTGATTCAATTAAAATTCTTTTATAAATTGCATTTTTACCTCATATGTAATTTAGTCCTCATACCTAATTAAAGCACTACACCCATAAAATCATTTATTAAAAAATAATCACTTATTCTACGATTTATTTACGTAAATATTTTTATTAAATATTTTGGATCCGATTTATAAACACGGAGTCTTGGAAATACATTTTTCGACAACCCCGAATTTGAGTCGTTTTAACTCTCCCCCTAATGAAATTTCATCATCGAAATTTACCTGAAAAGAGGTAGGGATATTGAGACCTCAGTGTCTCTTTCAGTTCCCATCTCGCTTCCTCAACTTTATGGGTACGCCATAACACTTTCACAAGTGAAATGCGTTTGTTACGTAACTCTTTCACCTCACAAACTACGATTTTTATAGGTTCTTCTTCATAGGATAACTTGGGTTGGAGTTCAACTTCTCCAGTTGTAATGACATGTGACAAGTTAGAGCGATATCTTCTAAGCATTGAAACGTGAAAGGCATCATATATCTTTTCCAACTCTACCGGCAATGCCGAACGATAAGCCACTGGTCCCACTCTTTCTGTGATCTCATAAGGTCCAATAAAACATGGACTCAATTTCCCTTTTCATCCAAATCTAAGGACTTTCTTCCATGGTGAAACCTTAAAGAAAACTGTATCTCCCATGGCATATTCGATATCTTGTCATTTCAAGTCCGCATATGATTTTTTTCTGTCAAAAGTTGTTTTCAATCTTTCCCGGATTAACTTAACTGTACCCTCTATTTCCTGAATCAACTTAGGACCCACTATCTTTCTTTCACATAACTCTGTCCAACAAATAGGTGTTTGGCATCTATGACCATATAAAGCTTCGTACGGAGCCATCTGAATGCTCCACTGATAACTATTATTATAAATAAACTCAACTAACGATAGATAACGTTCCCAACCTGATTCAAAGTCAATCACACAAGCTCGTAACATATCTTCCAAAATATAGATAACACGTTCAGATTGTCCATCCGTCTGAGGATGAAAGGCTGTGCTGAAGTTGAGCCTCGTGCCTAGAGATTCATGCAACTGTTTCAAAAATCTCGAAGTGAATCAAGGATCTCTATCAGAGATGATCGACATAGGTATACCATGCAATCTAATGATTTCTCGAATGTAGACTTCGGCAAGCTTTGAAAGTTGCCAATTGATTTTGATGGCTATGAAGTGAGTTGATTTCGTAAGTCAATTAACTATTACCGACACTGCATTTTTCTTGCTCGATGATAAAGGCAAACCCAATACAAAATCCATCATAATGCGCTTCCATTTCCATTTAGGAATGGAGATGGGCTGAAGTAATCCAGTGGAAACTTGATGCTCCACCTTAACTAACAGGCAAGTCAAACACTTGGCTACGAATTCAACTATTTCTCTTTTCATTCCCGACCACCAATACAACTCTTGCAAATTGCGATACATTTTTATTCTGCCAGGGTGCAAAGCAAAAAGGCTATCGTGAACTTCATGAAGAATTGATTCTTTTAAGTCTGCAACATTAGGCACGCAAATTTGATTGCAAAATCTCAAACAGTCTTGTTCATCAATACTGAAATTTTCTATTGATCCATTTTGAACCATTTCTCTTTTCTTCAACAGTTTGACGTCAACAAATTGTGCCTCTCTAATTTGATCAAATAATATCAGTTTAGCTCTTAATTCAGCCATCAAGCTGCCATCATCACTAATACTGAGTTGAGCAAACATTTCCCGCAACTCAACCGCTACCTTTCTTCTCAATACATCGGCCATAACGTTAGCTTTTTCAAGGTGGTAATCGATGATACAATCATAATATTTGAGGAGTTCCACCCAACGATGTTGTCTCAAATTCAACTCCTTTTGAGTTAGGAGGTATTTAAGACTTTTTTGGTCTGTAAAGATGTGACAATTTTCACCATACAAATAGTGTTTCTAGATCTTTAAAGCGAACACCATTGCCACAAGCTCTAAATCGTGTGTCGAATAATTACGCTCACAATTTTTCAATTGGCATGAAGCATACGTGATCACCTTCCCATCTTGTATCAAGACACAACCTAAATCGTTTAAAGAAGCATCACTAAAAACCACAGTCTTTTTCTGATTCAAGTAAGGTTAAAACTGGTGCCTCGATCAACATCTGTTTTAATTACTCAAAACTCTCTTGGAAACGATCATTCCAAATAAATAAAACATCCTTTTTAGTAGCTTTGTCATAGGAATAGCTATCTTAGAGAATCCATTACGAACCTTCGGTAATAACCAGTTAAGCCAAGGAAATTGTGAACCTCTAACACATTTCTCGGTGCTTTCCACTATACAACATACTTGATGTTATTCGGATCAACTTTGATTCCATCAATCGAAATAACATGTCCTAAAGATACAACTTTCGATAGCTAAAATTCACACTTGCTCAATTTTCCATATAACCTCTTTTCTCGCAATACTTGTAAGACGATTCGAAGATGCTGCTCGTGCTCTACTTCAGATTTTAAATATATTAAAATGTCATCGATGATAACTACCACAAATTAATCCAAGTAAGGCTGGAAAATATAGTTCATCAGGTCCATGAATGTTGCTGGAGCGTTAGTCAAACCGAATCGCATCACCAAGAATTCATAATGGCCTTAACGCGTACGAAAAGTTGTTTTGCGGATGTCACTATCCTTAACTTTCAATTGGTAGTAACCCGATCTCAAGTCAATCTTGGAGAAAATGAAAGCTCCTTTCAATTGGTCAAAGAAGTCATCAATCTGAGGAAGAGGATATCTATTCTTGTCTGTAAACTTATTCAATTACCAATAATCTATGCAAAGTCGCATCGAACCATCTTTCTTTTCAACAAAAAACACTGGAGCTCCCCAAGGCGATACACTAGGATGTATAAATCCTCGATCCAATAAATCTTGCAACTAAATTTTTAATTCTTTTAGCTTCATTGGTGCCATACAATAAGGGGATATGGATGTCGAAGCCGTACCAAAAAACACTTTAATTATGAACTCAACTTCTCGATCAGGTGGTAACCTCGGTAACCACAACCTTTACTAAGCAACCAATTAGCTAGAACTGCCGAGATGGTATGAATTAAACCATTAGGTCAGACCCCATTCACTTCAATCAAACTTCCATCAACACTCTGACTTGCAAAATTTTTCTTACTGTAATCCAAGATCACTCTGTGCTTAGTGAGCTAATTCATACCCAAAATTAAATCGAAGTCACCGGATGGGATGATCAAAAGGTCAACAGGGAAGGATATATTTTGAATCTCTAATGGACACCGTCTACACACTCGACCAACCAACACAAAATGTCTTAAGGGGCTTGAAACAACCATGGATACCTTAGATATTTCAGATTTAAGACTCTCTGATTTAACCAACTCTGAATTAATGTAAGAATGAGACGATCCGAGATCTATCAAGGTATAAACTGGTACAGAACATAATGGAAAGATACTTGTAGCCACATTAGTAGCACCGCCTTCCTCGCGAGTGAGAATGACATATGGACGAGCTAGTACTCTGACCTCTAACTGGTGAGTAATCACATCATTTCCTCTTCTAGCACCACCTCTAGACGGAACCACCCCAACTTATTCCACGACCTCAGAATGTAGATGCAGATCTCTGAATAGAAATGGAGTTGTAGCATTACCCCTCGACAATCTCGAGCGATATGGTCCAACAATCCACAACAGAAATAGGCTCGAGTTAATTTCCAGCATTCACTTTGGTGTTTTTTCCCACAATGCTCACAAGCTGGTATTTCAACATAACAAGACAAACTCGCACACATTTCCCACAGACATGGTCGGTTGTCGATCTCAATTACCTTCAAACTTAAAAGCTTATTTCCAAGTACTATGAGTATCCCTAGTTCGCTTTGAGTGAGGATGCGAACTAGTAGCCACAGTTCGTTTCTCAGCAAAACGTATAGTCTAAACCTTTTTTTCAAAACCCAAAGCTTGCTCTACGATCTTCGCTCGCTCGACCAAGTCAGCAAATTCTGATGTACGATGGGACACCAGCTGTACTCGAAGTTCATCATGTAACCCTTATAGGAACCACTTGTAATTCTTAATTTTAGAAGGAAGAAATTCGGTGGCATACTTACAAAGTCATAAAAACTCTTGCTCATAGTCAACCACTGACATCTCGCTTTGCTTTAATGACAAAAATTCTTGCTTCCTTTCTTCGAGGTATAATTCCCCCACATATTTCTTTTGGAACTCTCTTAGAAAAAAATTCCTAATCCACTTGCTCCGTTGGTACGTGGCATGTTACCGTCTACCACCATGTATATACTTCTCCTTACAGTAGAGAAATAGAACAAATTACACTCTCACGGGGCGTGCACTCCAATTGTTGCATTTCTCATTTAGTGGATTCCATCCACATCTTAGCTATTGAGGGATCAACCCCTCTCCAATTGAATAATTCATTTGCCCCGTACCTTTGCAATTCCTTGATTAGAGCCCGACAAATCGCAGGTATAAGTGTCACAATCGAAGCGGTTACTGCAACACGTTGGAGAGCTTCCGCAATAGCTTGGAGTATGTTTGTGTCACCTTGACCTCTATTATTATCCCGATCATAATTGGGTTATTGAGCCCCAGTTCGATTAACACTTGTACCACGTTTGGTTCACTGTAATGGAATAGAGCTGTAATGGAATAGGGTTGTAATCAGTAATTCAGTTGTTTGGTTGAATGGAATCGAATAGAGCTGTAATAATATTCTTGTCTTTGGTTGAATGGAATAGTGCTGTAATAGCATAAGAAAAAACGCTTAAATGACTAAAGTTCCCTTAGCAGAATTTTTTTAGGTAGATGATTATTGTTATTAAATTTTAATAAGATTATTATTAAATATAATTTGATAAAAATAATAAATAATTTAATTATATTTTAACATAATTATTATTAAATACAATTTAATAAAATAATATATAATTTAATAACATTTTTAATATAATTATTATTAAAAAATGAATTAGTAAAAATCATAATATATAATATTAGAAAAATAATATATAACCTACTTTATTAGTTTTAAACTACAATGCATATATAATGTACTTAAATATCATTAGCGAAACAAATAATTTAATTATCTTCTAAACTAAAAGTAAAGGATTAGAAGTAGTAAATAGCTTGAGAAATATATTTTACATTCAAACATAATGTTCATACATTAACAAAAAGTTACATGATGCCATTAGCTTATATGTCACAATTTATATGTTAAATTTTATACCATAAAAAAGGTTCCAACATTGTGCAAGTCAACCATACAAGCAACCAACGCAACATCTTCTTATGAAACTCGTTTCCTTTTAGGTCCTTGAGAATTTTGGGAAGAAGCAATTGATTGTGAAAAGCCTAACATAACTATTTTTAAAAAAACGTAAATTAAAATTAGGTCTGATATTATGAATCAGAAAGTTGACACTTTATAAAATTATAACACATGACGAATTAAAAGAAAATAAATTAAAGTTGTAATTTAACAAGTCTATACAATACATAAAGACAATTCAAACAACTCCAAAATTTAGTAAACTAGATACATGAAATAACATAAAAAAAATTAACCTTCTACCATGTTTTAATAAACCTGACTAATTTCTAGATGATTTCCATTCATAGAACATTTGATTGGCTAGTTCTATCCTCTACGTAGCCCATACATCTGATGGATGAATATTTACGATATTCGGTTCATCGTCATCTATCACATTATTAGGTAACCCTTCTCTCAACTCTGCTTCAATAGGATCAAGACTCATATAGGTTCGAATAAAATTATTGAGAAAACAACATGCAATAATAATTCTATTGTGCACCCTCACAGGATAGAATGATTGACTCCTAAGTATTCCCCATCTAAGTTTTAATAACCCAAAACATCTTTGTCCACTAAAAATTCATATAGGTTAATATTAATTGTCCACTAAAAATGATTGACTCTAATGTTAATTGTCGTCACTATACTTAATGTTTAACCATGACACCTTTTAGTGAACTTACTAAGCTATAAAGCTTATCTCTGTATTGTTGCTATTTTGTAGGTTTCGTTTTGGCTGGTTGAAGATCGGATTACCTCGAAGACATCACACTATCCTGGAGCTGGTTTGGTAGTTTTAACATCACTTGGTTATATAGCATGTACTAGGATGTTGTTTTGGTATATGCTTATTTTGAAACTAAATGATACTTGTAATACCTTGGTTAAATGTAGAACTTGAATGCTTGATCAATGTTGAAAGTGGCATCTAGTGCTTAAATGTAATGCTAGGTGTTGTACTTGAACTCAAATGTGTTGTTCATTTGCACCTTATGTCTATGAAAAAGTTTTGTAAATGAACTTTTGTGAATTTGAGAATTTTGCATACTTGTTTCGGTAGAACTCTTGCATGTATCAGTACAAGTACAGGGAAGGAGAGAGGTTGTTTACTGATTTGGATTTTATCGGTAGCTGCATTTTAGGTTTTGGTAGTTTTGTGCATGCTTGTATCGGTAGGTAAAGTGCTCGTTTCGATAGAAGTTACAAGTAGGACTTCCTAGCTCTGTGGAGTTTTTGGTATCGGTAGAAGCATAACTTGTGTCGGTAGAAGTGACACTTGTATCAGTAAAACTATCTCTTGTATCGGTAGAAGTTTGTACTATTTCTAAATTGCTTACTGACTTGACTACTACCGATACTTGTCCAACAGGTATCGGTAGAAGTCTCCAAAATTCATGGAAAAGATAGTTTTTCCCTTTTTGAATTATGTTGACTTTTAATTAATGATTCTAGTCGAGTCTTACAATATTTTGTCAAAATATGGTTAACTAGAACAGTAGTGTAAGATAAATTACGGTAGATGATCGGAAGGACACCGAGACCCTAATCGATGATGGTATCAAGTTTTAAGTGTTACATTTAGTGGTATCAAAGCTTACAGTGTAACCGATTCTTGGACTAGAATGTGTGTAATTTAAAGTCTAGAAACACATGCCATATAAACCTATGATAGTGTGATATTGGTGAATCCGATCTAACCTTTATTTTTGCAGATAATTGAAATGTCAATCTCAGTGAAACAAATGAGGGTAAACAATAATGTTTCGACAAATGATTCTGGAGCAACTCACGCTGTGCCGATATTACCAATGACGAAGAACGAAAAATATTTTTTTCGATTTAATGGGGTAGTGGTTCTCGAAATTTAAAAGAAATAACCAGATGGCTCGTAACCTTAACCTCCTATGGCATAGCCTACCGTAAGACTTGCTGCACCACCTGTTAGGCCTCCACCTCTTTCTGTGGTTATGCAAAGATGACGTATTTCGATCGATAAAGTAAGAAAGTTTGGTGCAAAGGAATTTCGAGGTAGTGTTGAGGATGATCCTTTTAGGGCTGAATACTGGATAGGGACTACATAGAGAGTCCTTACTGAGATGGCTTGCCCTCTCAAAGATTATCTGAGGTGTGCTGCATCGTTGTTAAAAGATGAAGCTTATCATTGGTGGATAACCTTACTAGCTGTAGTTCCTGAAAATGAAATTACCTGGGAATTCTTCCTAAATGAATTAAAAAAGAAGTACATTAGCAAAAGGTACTTAGACCAGAAAAAGATGGAGTTTCTAGAGTTGAAGCAGGGAAACAAGTCAGTTGCAGAATACAAGAGAGAATTTGTGCAACTCAATAAATATGCCAAGGAGATTGTGCCAACTGATGATGATATGTGTATTTGATTCGAAGTTGGGCAGAATAATGAGATTAAAATGATGGTAGGTGGTTTGGAGCTACGAACGTTTGTTGTTTTAACTGGCCGTGCTCAGAAGATGGAAGAAATATATAACCATAAAAGACAAAGGGAAAAGAGGTTTCAAGTATTCGTTAAGAAGAGCTCCCCTAGATCATTCTTAATACCGCCACTGAAGAAATTTGGAGAGAATGAGAATCGGCCAGCTGTAATGTTTGGATTTCAAAGCAAGAGTAGATCGATGTACCCTAATTCTAGATTTCAAAATCGACTGGCGGGCAGTGTGACCGCATCCGTAATGTATCGAAACCTACTTGTGAACACTGTGAAAAGTTCCATCTTGGACAGTGCACATTGAGGAAAAACTTGTGTTTTAGATGTGGAGCCACAAATCATTTTATTTGGTTTTGTCAATGGATAAAAGTATGAAACACCCAGTTACACCACAGAAGGGCAGACGACCGGGTCAAAACAGTGGTATGGTCGGAGGTAGGAATGAAGCAAAAGAAGGTGTAAAGAGGTCTAAGGGTCGAGCACCTGCATGCACCTATGCTATTCGTGGCAAAGAGGAAGCTACCGCGCCTGATGTTGTCACTGGTATATTTTATCTTTTTAATGATATTGTATGTGCACTGATTGATCCAGGGTCAACTCACTCTTATATTTGTACTGTGTTGGCAAAAGATAAAAAGTTGTTTGTTGAGTCGACTGAAGTTAACATGCAACTTACCAATCCTTTGGGTCATAGTGTCATAGTTAATCAAGTGTGTCATAAATGTCTATTGAAAGTCCAGGGCTGTGAATTTCCTAATGACTAGATGTTACTTCCCTTTTATGAGTTCGATGTAATTCTCGGTATGGATTGGTTGACAGAGCATGATGCAATGGTTAATTGCAAGTAGAGACAAATTAGGTTGAAATGTCTGACAAATGAGATGATTACCATTGAGTCTGGTAAGTTGAACAGTGATGCGAATGTGATTTCAGCTATGTCTGCTCAGAAAATGGTTCGTAAAGGTTGTGAAACATTTTTAGCATATATCTTGGATACTCAGGAGTCAGCAACAGAGCTTAACCAGGTTTCAGTTGTTAATGAAATCACAAATGTTTTCCTGAAGAGTTACCAGGTATGCCTCCGATCAGAGAAGTAGAGTTTGGTTTTCATTTGGTATCGGATATTGCTTTGATATCTATTCCACCATACAGGATGGCGCCGACTGAGTTGAAAGAATTGAAAGCACAGTTGCAAGAATTACTAGACAGGAGTTTCATCCGTCTAAGTGTATCACCCTGAGGTGCACCGGTGTTGTTTGTGAAAAAAAAGGATGGTTTGATGAGAATGTGCATTGACTATCGATAGCTAAACAAAATCATAGTAAAGAATAAGTATTCGTTGCCCCGTATTGATGAATTATTCAATTAGTTGAAAGGTGAAACAGTATTTTCCAAAATAGACATCAGGTCGGGTTATTATCAGATGCGGGTCAGAGATTGTGACGTGCCAAAGACTGCATTTAGAACTCGATACGGGCATTACGAGTTTTTGGTAATGCTGTTTGGGTTGACTAATGCTTCGACAGCATTTATGGACCTAATGAACAGAGTCTTTCAGCCTCAGTTGGATAGATATGTGGTAGTATTTATCGATGATATATTAATCTATTCTGAAATGAAGAATGATCATACACAACATTTGAGAGAAGTGTTATAGGTTATGCGAGAAAAGCAGTTGTATGTAAAATTTAGTAAGTGTGAATTCTGGCTCAGAGAGATCGAATTTCTAGGGCATGTGGTAGCTTCGGAGGGAATATGGGTTGATCCGTGTAAGGTTTCTAGTATTCTTAACTAGAAAATCCCCAAGAATGTTTTTGAAGTACGTTGTTTTCTGGGATTAGCATGCTATTACTGATGATTTGTTAAATATTTTTCCATTATAGCTTTGCCGATGAAAAAGTTGCTTTAGAAGAATGTTCAGTTCGCTTGGTCAGAAAATTTCCAGTAGAGTTTTGGTCAATTGAAGAAAATGCTAAAAAAGGCTCTAGTCTTGACACAGCCTGAGACAGGAAAGGAATTTTTGGTTTATAGTGATGCGTCATTGAATGAGTTGAGTTCTGTGTTGATGCAAGCTCGAAAAGTGATAGCTTACACCTCCTGACAGTTGAAGCCGTATGAGAGAAATTATCCGACTCACGATTTGGAGTTGGCAGCCATTGTTTTTGCATTGAAGATCTGGCGACATTATCTGTACGATGAGAGATGTCATATCTTTATAGATCATAAGAGTTTGTAGTATTTGATGAAGCAGAAAGAGCTGAATTTGAGACAGTGACGATGGTTAGAGTTACTGAAGGATTATGATCTTGTGATTAATTATAATCCGGGAAAGGCTAATGTTGTTGCTGATGCCTTAAGCTGGAAGTCGTTGTTTTTCGTTGAGGACAATGAATGTTCATTTATCACTGGAGAGTGATGGTTCTGTCACAGCTGAACTCAGAACAAGACCACTATTTCTATAGTGGATTCGAGAGTTGTAAGGAAAGGATTCCAACTTCACAGCTAAGAAAAAAGCAGATGCAAAATAATGACACTATTGAATTTACTGTTGATAATGATGGTATGTTGTATTTTCGAGGCAAAGTATGTATTCTTGATGATTCTGATTTGAGGTGACATATTTTGTTAGAGGCTCACAGCAGCAGTTACTTCATTCATCCGTGCAGTGTGAAAATGTATAACGACCTGAAGAAGATGTATTGGTGGCTAGGTATGAAGCGAGAAATCTCAGAGTTCATGACTATATGTCTGGTGTGTCAAAAGGTAAAAGCTGAACATCAAGTACCGTCTGGATTGCTACAACCTATTATCATTCCTGAGTGGAAATGAGAGCGAGTCACTATAGACTTTGTTACAGGATTACCGGTGACACCAAAGAGGAAAGATTCAACCTGGGTTATAGTTGATAGAACAAACCAAGTTAACTCACTTCATCCCTATTCGAGTGGGTTATCCTCTAGAAAAATTGGTCGAGTTATACGTATCTGAGATTGTACAATTGCACGGGGTACCAATATCTATTGTAGCCAATAGAGACCCACGTTTTACGTCGAGGTTCTGCAGTAAGCTTCATGAAGCTTTGGGAACCAAGTTGAATTTTAGCACTGCATATCATCCACAGACAGATGGTCAGTCAGAGCGAGTGATACAAATTCTAGAGGATATGTTACGATGTTGTATACTTGAGTTCGAGGTAGCTGGGAGAAATACTTATTGTTGGTGGAGTGTGCTTATAATAACAACTATCAGTCCAGCATTAAAGTAACACAATTTGAGGCATTATATGGTAGGACATGCAAAACACCTTTATATTGGTCAGAATTGAGTGAACCTAAGCTGGTTGGGACTGATCTTATACAAGAGACTGAAGACAAAGTTCGGGTAATTCGTGAATGTTTAAAAGCATCATCTGACTGACAGAAGTCGTACGCAGATCTTAAGAGGAAAGATATAGAATTTGTAGTGGGAAATCTTCTTGAGAGTTTCACCTTGGAAGAAAGTACTATTGTTTGGTAGAAAGGGAAAGTTAAGTCTGCGGTTTATTGGACCATATGAAATCATTGAGCGGGTTGGTCCAGTAGCTTATAAGTTGGCTTTACTTCAAGAACTTGAGAAGATTCATAACGTTTCATGTTTCGATGCTGAGACGATATAGATCAGACCCTTCTCATGTGATTACTCCCTGTGAGGTTGAGATACAACCGGATCTGTCATATTCAAAAGAATCGGTTAAAATTCTAGCTCGTGAGGTAAAAGAGTTGAGAAACAAAAGGGTGCCACTGGTTAAGGTCTTATGGAATCATCACAGGTTGGAGGAAGAAAATTAGGAGACAAAAGCATTAATGAGATCACAGTATCCCTATCTATTTACTAGTAAGAAATTTAGAGATGAAATTTCCTTAAAGGAAAGAGAGTTGTAATAGCCCAATTTTCAGTGGTGTTAGAAATAATGATTTCGATATCACAACTCCGACGAGTCGAGTTCGTAAATTTAATTATTTTAATATTTATGATGTTGTTAGCATCATATTAGGATCTAATTATGAAATTTTTACGTTTAGATAACTAATTGAAAAAAAAGGACTAAATTGTAAAGGATACAAAAGTAGACTTTGCTTAAGTAGAAGGACCAAATGGTCAATTAAACCAAATCAAGTTAGCTAGTGGAATGGCATGGATATTTAGGTGAATATAGCATGATTAAATTAAGTATAATAAGAGGATAATTAGGCTAATGATGAAAGTTACAAAATTTACAAAATTGTCATTTATTATATAAGTAAATTAAAAGAAGAAAAATTGTTTAATTTCCCTTATTTCATTTTCTTCATAGGGAAACAAAGAGGAAAAGTCTAGGTTTTCCTTGTCTAGCTTCTAAGGCTTGATTAGGTAAGAAATTCTAGATATTTTTTTAATATTTTTTATGTTTTTGAGTCGGTATTAGCTTAATCTAGTTAATACAAGGACTAATTTGTGATTCTGTCAAATGTTACAAATTTTTCCATTTGTGAATGAGCTTGTCTTTGAATTCTTATGGAAGATTTGAAAGCTTGAAGGTTGGATTTAGCATGTTTGGAAAGTGATTTTTGATTAATTTAGAGTTTGAGGACTAGGTTGTGAAAATGGTAAAATACATGCTCTTGATGTGAAATAGTTGTATGAATAAGTTGAGATTTTGTCTTAGAATATTCGGTTGGCAATGGGTAAACTTAAAAATGGTTATTTTACATGTTTTGGTTTTAAGGACTGAATTAAATAAAAATGCAAAATTTAGGGGTAATTTCATAATTTTCTCGAAAGGACTTATATGTATAAATTGATTAAATTATACGATTTAATGGGAGATTTGATTTATTTATGTGAACAGATCAAGATCAAGTCACAGATTGTAGGAAGGGGAAATCATAGAATAGTCCCTGAAGTTCCATCTGAATTACACTTTCGTCCGATAAGTTCGTTTGTTAAATTTTATGCTTGAACAATTACTTGTTATCTATTGAGGAAGTACTTGAAAAAAAAAACTTGATGTATAAATGGAAGACTCATGTATTGGGGAAGCATGAGAATTTATATAAAAGGAAGACTCGTGACTCGAAATGAGCATGAGAAATTGTTAAAGGAGGACTCATATCTCAGGATGAGAATGAGATTATGTTAAAGGAAGACTTACAAATTGGATTGAGTGTGAGATTATGTTTAAAAAGGAAGACTTATGACTCGGTAGAGCATAAGATTGTTTTAAAGGAAGACTTATGAACAGTGAAGTATGAGATCGGTTAAAGAGGAAGTTTTTACGACTCTAATGTTAATTATCGTTACTATACTTAATGTTGAACCATGACACCTTTTAGTGAACTTACTAAGCTAGAAATCTTATCTCTGTATTGTTGCTATTTTGTAGGTTTCGTTTTGGCTGGTTGAAGATCAGATTATCTCGAAGACATCACACTAACTAGGAGCTAGTTCGGTAGTTCTAACATCACTTGGTTATATGGCATGTACTAGGATGATATTGTTTTGGTATATGCTTATTTTGAGAGTAAATGATACTTGTAATACCTTGGTTAAATGTAAAACTTTGAATGCTTGATCAATGTTGAAAGTGGCATCTAGTGCTTAAATGTAATGCTAGGTGTTGTACTTGAACTCAAATGTGTTGTTCATTTGCACCTTGTGTCTATGAATGAAGTTTTGTAAATAAACTTGTGTGAATTTGTGAATTCTGCATACTTGTTTCGGTAGAACTCTTGCATGTATATGTACAAGTACAAAGAAGGAGAGAGGTTGTTTACTGACTTGGGTTGTATTGATAGTTGCATTTTAGGTTTCGGTAGTTTTGTGCATGCTTGTATCAGTAGTTAAAGTGTTTGTTTCGGTAGAAGTTACAATGTAGGACTTACTAGCTCTCTGGAGTTTTTGGTATCGATAGAAGCATGACTTGTGTCGATATAAGTGACACTTGTATTGTAAGAACTATCTCTTGCATCGATAGAAGTGACACTTGTATCGGTAGAACTATCTCTTGTATTGGTAGAAGTCTGCACTATTTCTAAATTGCTTACTGACTTGACTACTACCGATACTTGTCCAATAGGTATTAGTAAAAGTCTCCAAAATTCGTGGAAAAGATAATTTTACCCTTTTTGAATTATGTTGACTTTCAATTAATGATTCTGGTCGAGTCTTTTACAATATTCTGTCAAAATATGGTTAACTGGAATAGTAATGTAAGCTAAATTGCGATAGATGATCGGAAGGACACCGGGACCCTAACCGACTATGGTATTGGGTTTTAGGTGTTACACTAATGGCATCTTGAAGAACCCGTCCATCAACAATAGAACCTTCCCAACCAGGAAGAACGTAAACAAAATACATATCAGGTGTACAAACACCTAACATATTTGTTGCTATGTCACCTTTTTGCGTTCGATATCTAGGTTTATCAACTTTTGGAACCCTAATCTTGATGTGGGTTCCATCTAAAGCACCTAAGGAAATCTGCAACACATATATAAAACATTTTATTAGAATACTATATTTAAAAATCTAAACCAACTGAATTATGTATGAACTATATATGAAACTCACTTCAATACTTTGAACCATTTCTACCTTGGGTCTGTAGAATTAACTGTAATTGGGTTTGCCTTTTTAAATAGCACATCTTGTAAGTGTATGACAACATTTAAAACATTGTGAAATGATCTGCTAATTGTTTACCCAGACCTAGTAAAGTAATGCTTGATAACTCGATTTTTAAGGTGATGAGAAATGATATGTAAAAACATTGCAACTTGCTCATCAAAAAGCATGTTCCTTGACGACTTCAATCCTCCTAAAGTTTGTAACATCTCACATAGTTTAAAAAAAATAATTCTATTCATCCTAACTTGTTCAATACAGGTCTCGTCACTAGCATATACAAGTCTTTTCACATAATCTCATTGTGAATAAAAATATAAAATATATGATCTAATACTTGTTCTATAAGTATGTATGTTAGATATAGCACCCATTGTAACTAAGAACCAACTCGCAATTGTACACATTTGCAACCATACTATCAATACAAGACCAATTATTTTTTGTCTATCACTTTGTACTATTAAAGGCAAATGAGCCATTACTGCAAGATATTATAGTGTTAGACATCTTCAAACCACATTATAAATAAATCTCAAAACAGAATGTGATGCATAGAAAGAAATGAAGGAAAAAATCATTCATTAATAAAAAGTTTAAAAACACATGCAACCATTTAATATAGTAGCTTATTGAGTTAGTTGTTGCAAAAGGTTGGCAAGAAGGGTCAAACAAAATATTCAACCAGGTTCCCACCATATCCAGAAAGTATTGATTTACAATATTCTTTATCCTAATTATATATTATAAAACCATTTAACAAAGTAGCTTATTGAGTTAATTCTTGCAAAAGGTTCTTATATAAGCTACGATCTTCGTGAAGAAGAAAACAAATATGCAGATAGCAATGACAAAACTCTTCCAAATGCTTACTAATTACCGATAGAATTTCATTAGTGAAATAATAAAGAAGAAAATCCATACAAAAAAAAAACAGTGAGAAAAGAATTCAAGCATAAATTTCCTAGCCACATTAGAAATTGATTACTAAAAGAAAGAAAATCTTTAGTACAATCCCAGGGAGAAACCCTTGGATGAAGGGCTTGACAGACTTCCTAAAAATGCATTTTCCAACAGTTGAAATTTCATGTACATCAAATCTCAATAATTTATAATTGAAAGGAATGGTAAGCCTAATAATTATGCCTAAGATATCAGCATGTGGCGAAGATTAGGTAATAAACCACAGCTGCTAATATATTCATTTTCTTAACTTTTTCTTCCCCTCCCATTGAGAACAAGTTATGCATTAAGCAGGTGAAAATATTCTACAGGTTTGCTATGGAAATTACAACAAAAAGAAGTTTAACTTTTCAGCATTGCAAAGCCAGAAATTTAACTATTTTACTAGTTGCAAATAATAGAAGCAGAAGTAATCAGTGTTATAGTGTGTCCATAAGGTTCAAGAAATTAACAGTTAAATACTTCTTTCTTTCCATAACAATATATATTATGTAGTGCAAGATGTCATCCCTATCCATGCCCTTCTTGAGAAAATGGTTAGACGAGATGGAGATGTGAACCAGGGTTCATTTAGGTCAAACACATGAATGATTGATTATATGGAGGAAAATATGTTGACATGTTTGCTGATTAATCAACTGTTCTACTTCAATAATTGACCTTTAGTTAAGCAAAAGGTAAAAGATAGTATTGAAATAAAGACACCAAGTATGCCATTTGAATGACTTAGTCGATTACCAAATGCTTGCAATTTGTGCTGCATTATACTGGTCTAATGCTTGATGTTGATGATGTTACATTGCATCTTTCCGTAGCTTGCTCAAAAGCAACTCCAACAACAGATTACCAAGAACCCCACAAGTTGTGGTTCCCAAACAAAATAATAAAATAAACATATATGCACTGGTTCAAAGCAGATTGAAGAAATACTAAGACCATATGTGCATTGGTTAAAAGATCAATGTATGTTAAAGAGGGAATGAGAAACTATGGTTCAAAGTTTCAAGCATGTATATATATATACATACACATTAACATTGAAACTCATTTGAGTTCAACACACATTTAAAAATGCTAAAAGACAAGAAAAAAAGCTAAAAGCTTGAAGGAGTTTAAAAAAAAATGCTAGATACCATACAAACAAATTGACAAACAGGTTTTAAACATTAAAGAAATGGTATTGTACACAATACAAATAAACAATACAACCTATATGGAAATAAAAGTTTATGGCCTAGAAAATTCCAGTTTTAACAACTATCAGATAAACTTTGAAGAAGTTTCATCAATTTTATGTCATGCAAATAGGACAAGTCCTTACAAACAAATATTTCCATTTAAGCAACGACAAATTTAAACAGAAATACCAAATTAATTGTAGTCCTTGCAAGTTTTTTGCTGTAACTCTATCTACTTGCATACTTAGCTACAAAAGAATTTAGGATGATTACTAAAAACATGCCAAGCAAGTTAAAGTAGCCAAATGGTACATAGGCCCTAAGTGGGATTATGATGAAAAACATAGATCATTCAGCTATATGAAGCAAAGAATTTGAAGGCATGGTGAAAGATCTAATCATATAAATCAAAGAATATATAGCAAACTTTAGCATCACACGTAAAGATTATATTTATCAGCTAATTCCGATTGAACAGTAATGTTATCTCATGATATGAAACAAGGGAATCCCCCTGAATGATAGCATTTAGTAACTATGAAATGATCTAAGAGATAACAAGAAGGCTCAACTCAACTTCATGCATGCCATACTCTTGCCTATGAAAAAGGAAAAGAAAATCATCCACCAATAACCCTTTAGTTGGGGCAAAAGATAGTCGGCTGAAACACATAGATCTCATCATGAAATGTTTGAAAACAAAAGAAACTTCACTGAAGTAGTACACTATCTGATTACAAAGAGTCGTTGAACCAACCCTTTGTGTTGCATTGTTCAAAGGATGTGCAGGGGAAAAGGTCTTTCATTCCTTCATGGAGATATAGTCATTTCTTAGTAAAATTAATGGGAAAGTTTTAAGATATAACAAAAGCCATGGAAACCATATTGTTTACAGTTTTTATACGCATGCAAAAAAGAAAAACATTGATTATGAAACCATAGAAATAGAATCAACCCAGTGAAATAGAACTTCATGTTAAATTCCAATCATTCTAAGCACATCAACATTTATGAAAACAAATTCCACATCATAAAAAACAAGCCATGAAACATTAAAACAAAGAGGAAGAGAAACAAACAAGATATAAACACATAAAACAATAAAAGAAACAAAGCTTAAAATTTATCCACCAAATCCCAAAACTGTGAAGGGAAAAGAAACTCACCAGGAGACAAATAACCTAAAAGAAGCATTCCATCATTAGATAGATTAAAAAACAAAAAAAAAGTCTTTACTTTCCACCAGTTCCTCCCCAAAGACTATCTGAACCAAATCATAATGAAGATATTAAAAGAAAAAAACCCAAGAATCCTAATAGAGAAAAACAATTAGACCATCACTTTGGGTTTAAGACAAGAAAAAAAGGAACAAAAAGAGAGGAAGATGAAACCTCAACCAATTTTTCGATAAGAGAATAGGCTAAGATGAAATCTGTACCTTTTTTCTTTTGCTCTCTCTCCTTCTCCTTGTTATTTTAATCTGAGTTGATGCAGCCTTTGTCGATGAAGATGAAAGAAACAAAAGAGATAAGTCTGAAAAAGATGAGTAAGGGTAAAATTGGAGAGGTCTAAACAACAAATGGGGATTCGGTGGGAAGGGAAAGGAATAGAAACGATGTTTTTTTTATTTGCGTAAGGTTGTAATGGAATACACCCGTAATGGGTACTCCATTCAACCAAACAAAGGATTGTGGTGGGCCTATTGAATTGAGTTGTAGTGGTTATTCCATTACACTGAACCAAACATAGTGTTGGTGTCAACGAATCAAACCCATCTACATCCTCGGCATACTCATCATTAGAATACATTCCTTGATAATTCTCGTTATTCGACCCTTCCGACATCTTCTTCGAACTATAAAGTAGAAATAATCATAATCGGCATCCAAATCCCAACTCAAAATTGACTTAACTTGGCATGTACCTTTAGACTCAATTCCCAAGCTTGATTTAGTCTGAGAAGTGATTAAATTTGTACGCTCTGATGCCACTAAATGTAACACCCCTTACCCGGTCTAATCGCCGGACCCGAGCATGTAGGTGTCACGACTATTTTAATCTAATAAGAAACTAATTAAAACCTTAAATTGTCCTATTCTCATTATTATTATTATTAAAATTATTATACTTTATTATTTAAAACATTGGATATATTTCTCTATGAAAACAATTCAAATTATTATAATTTTTGAAAACAATTAAACTTCTACCAATACTTGAGTGAGTAGGTATTGGTAGAACTCAAGTCAGTAAAGACTTGAAAATAACTACAGAATCCTACAGTTAGAAGTGAAATCCCTACCGATACAATGAGTTCCAAAGAGCAAAGTGATTTTAGTCTAAAACTTCTACCGAACCTAGCAATTAAACTACTGGTACTACTGTAGAACTATCGATACACACAAGACTTCTACCGACACAACATAAGTTAGTAGCTGAATACATTTTCCCCTATACTTCTACCGATACTCTGATGGGTTCAACCGAAACCATAATTATCCATCAGAGTTCTACCGATAGAAGGTTACAACTACCGAAACAAGTTATCAATTCATGATATAGACATTAACAAATTAATAGACCCTAGCAACACATCAATCAACAATTTCCCAATGATACAAGGGATGTTTATTACACCACAATAGGCAAAAAACATCACATCCTAGATCACAACTCTAATTGGACATACCCGACTCTTCCTAGGTACATAGCAATTCAAAATAAAGCAAAAATTCACTAACGTTAGAGTGCGGGATTTGTCTCTGGATGTTGAGTCACGTATAAACCAAAAGTATTTAAGTTGCACATGTAAAATAAAACATACGCTGAGTATTACTCGAAGGTATTCTAATAACCTAAACATATCAGACAATTATAAAATATGTTTAGAGATTTAATTTAATCTTTATCCATTCTATACCAATATCATCTTTATATGCCATGATCCCAATGATCATAATATCATTAAACATACTTAAATCCCGTACTGATTTCCAATTCACATTTCACAACATATTCAATTCGTTTCTTTCATTTCTATGTTCTTTGTGCATATCAACATATACATACTCATATCTCATTTTCTTTAATATTCATTACATGTCTCAAGGCATTTCCATTTTATAAAAGCATATTATTCATTATTTTAATTTCCTATTAACACGACTCAGACTCTGACAGATACACGGATCCAACCAACACATCGATTTTGTCACCCAGTGCCTCATCGGATAAATCTGAAGTAGAAATCGTGCCTAGCGCTATAATAAAGTTGACACCCAGTGTCTCATTAGTTAAACCAAAGTAACTTGGCACCCAATACCTCATCGACTCGTAGTCGAAGTAATCGTAAACTCTTTCTATCCTATGGCTTGTCATCTATATCCGACTAGGTCCGAACAATTAATAAAACAATCATTTCACTTTAATTTCAGCAATATATTTTAACTTTTGCCTTTAATCATAACCTGATTGCGTTTATGTTTAATATAACAATCATCATAACTTAAATTCATACATTTATTCATAACTAGCATACATTTGATCCTCATTTATATATATATATATAAATACTCAATTAATTCAATCAACTTAATTGGGTAGAGAAATTCATGCCTTAATTCCTTGCTTTGTACAATTAATTAAGTGTGTGACAATTTATAACTAGTTTAGGTTATCGAAATACCAACGAGAACATTGTCCTTGCCCTTCCATTTCGAGGAATCCGGGTAAACATTAGTTACGGAATTAAATATATAACATATTCATAAAAACACAAAAATTTCTATTCTAACTATATTTAAATCCCTTTTTCTCATTCTCACAATTATTTTACCAAATTTCCAGATTTGGTCCTTACTATTTTAAACCAACATTTTATTTCCTAGTTTAATCCCTTTTGACTTCTAACTCAAAATATATCAAGATAATCCTCAAAGCTTCACCTACTCAACACTGGTAGTATTTCATTTCCTTGACTATATCGAAAAATACGACATGGGTCCACTAGCTTAAGGTATTGGGATTCTGAAAACATAAAAATTATAAGAAAAAGACTTGATTAAGCTTACCAATTTGGAGCTTGAATCTAAGCAAACCCTGAGCTTTTCTTCTCTCTTTCACTGCCGAAACTCTAAGAAGAACAAAGATATTTTCTTTGTTTTCATCTACTCCTATTATAACACAAATTTCATCATTTTCTAATTTCTTTTATTTAGCTTAATCTATATTCTTTTCTTACAAAATTTCAGCCACAAATGACCATCTAATCGGCACTAAGAGTTTTGAAGCTAAATTTTCCCCTTTGGTCCTTCCTTCTTTTATTCAATTAAAATCCTTTTATAAATTGCATTTTTACCTCATATGCAATTTAGTCATCACACCTAATTAAAGCATTACACTCATAAAATCATTTATTAAAAAACCACTTATCTACGATTTATTTTCGTAAATATTTTTAATAAATATTTATAGGTTCGATTTATAAACACAGAGTCTTGAAAATACATTTGTCGACAACTCCGAATTCGGGTGATTACATTTGTGTATCATTTGACCCGTCACGAAAGTGCTGTAATTTAAGCTAATGCACCCCTGAAGAACTTCTTTAACCTGTTGGTGAATACCTTAGAATTGATTTTGTAGATTACCCTACACAAGCTAATAGGGCGGTATTGCGTGATGTCCTGAGGGTCCTCAACCTTAGGGATCAGCACAATAATAGTCTCATTAAAGTCACCAATCCTCTTTGGGTCATTAAGAACCTCCCCACAGAAGTGCACCACATCCGCACCAACGATGCCCCAATTCTCTTTATAAAAGAGACCTGACAAACCATCGAGCCCTGGAGCTTTATTTAGGTCCATCTCGTTAAATGCCTCAATAATCTCCTTCTCCAAAAACCTGTCAACAAGAGCATGATTTATATCAGAATTAGTACATCTTGAAATTTGATTAATTACCTCAACAAAGTTACTATTGCCATCAACTTTGAATAGAGAGTGGAAATAATTCCTAGCCACGCCACACACCCTTTTAGGATCCGTGAGCCACTTCCCATCAATGTCCTTAAGCTTCTCAATATAATTTCTTTTATTTCTACGCATAACACGAACATGAAAGTAGCAAGTGTTTCTATCTCCATCTCTTAGCCAGCGAATCCGAGACCTCTAAGCCCAATAAACTTCATCTTTCAACTATAAACGACCTAATTTAGCCCAAGCATTCCGAAAATCATCGATATTTGTGTCTATGTTAGGCCCATCCATCAACCGATCATCTTGTTCACCAAACAGTTTATCCAATTTTTCTTACTATTATATCGATGCCTTTGCAAACTCTCAAGCTGAACACGAGTCTTTTGAATACCTGAGAGAACGTCTCCTTTATCCTCATTCAATGCCTTCTTAATCACCTTTTTGGCCTTAATCTCCCTCATCCAACAAGCCTCGTACCTAAAACACAGCCAAAGGTCTCTTGTCCCATCCTTCAGCTTATGCCCCAAGGTATCAAGCACTATAGCATCGTGGTCCAAGCACGTTTGATGACACACCTCCATAGCTAGGAATAACATACTCCTAAGCCAGCTCGCGAACACTAAAAATCTATCAATCCGCTTTTTAACTAAATTACCATCCCTCTGATTATTAGATCACGTAAACTAGCCTTTATCTGACTTAATTTCTACCAAGGCTAACTCATCGATGACCTTATGGAACTCCTCCATGGTGATCCTAGGCTTGCGCCTTCCACCACTTTTCTTGGCATCCTCTATAACCTCGTTAAAATCCCTACTAATTATCCACTCTTTCCAAACCATTTGACCAATATTGTAAAGGATATCCTAAGATTTATGTTAAGGTTAAGCTTCGGGTAGCCATAGAATCCCCTGAACCTAAATTTATCTAGCCCCGTATCCTTCACCAAGGTATCAATGTGGTTATCTGAATGACTCTGTATACAAACATCGGCGCCCTCTTTCCATAATAAAGGAAGGCCCCTCTTTCGCCCTTTCTAACTCACAACATAACAACCCTCTATTTTACAAGCAATTCTAGTCCTTTCAAACTCATTTGCATGTAGTTTTGTCTCGCTTAAAAACACCACGTTGGGAGCATTGGCAGTGAGAAGCTGTCGAAGATCACTAACTGTCACGGGTTTCTCGAGCTCATAACAGTTCCAGCAAAGTAACTTAATAGCTCACGACAGTTCCGCCTTGAAGGGAGATGAACCTACCGAAAGTTTCCTCCTGACCATCCTACTTGGACTTACTTCAAAACCTTCCCCCATAATACCTTTGTTCTTTTTTCTCTTATACTTGTTTTGGCCCGAACCCTTCTTCGAGTTTTGATTCTCATGCATATTCGATAAAGAGCATGAACTCGAAGCCTCTTCCCTTTATTTTGGTTTTTCCTTACCCTTATGAACTAATGCTAACTTGTCTGCCTCAATCATACTTTCCGTTCGACTCCCCATTTCCAATGTTCCCTTGCTTGGTGAGACAATTTCTAACCCATTACACCATATACCTTGTCCCTGATTCGTTAGCTCAATTGAGCCCTCAACCAATTGACATACTGGTACAACGACTCATCTGCTCCCTTGCTAGGATCTAACTAATCCGCACCTTCGGGTTTGATGACCGATGCAGCCACAAATATAACAAAAGGTTGACAACCTCTCATACTTAGCGATGTAGATAATTTCAACACCATCAGACCCCACAAATACAGTACACGTTGCAAAGTTTGGACACGTCCAGCTTGACTCTAACCCGAATGTAATCTAGCAAACAGCCATCCCTATCCCGCCAATCTATTGCCAATATTTCTCCCACTGCTCCACCGACATTCAATGCCCTTTGCCTATCCATAGTATGTCATAGACTCACACCTAGAACGAAACCATATGAAACACATAAGCATAGTTATCCAATCCCTTAACAAATGGTACCATCAAGAAAAGACACAGATCAAAGAGCCAAGGGGCCAAATTAAAGATCTTGTCTCGATCTCCCACAACTCCAAATTTTACCAAAAATAAGCCCTCAAGCATAGCCACTAAGTTGACTGATTCTTTTGTGAACCAAAGGGATTTTAACACCCTATACATTGCTTCTTTATTAATTTTATCATCAGCCATAATTTTCTCCACGGCCTACGCCTCATGCCCACACATATCCATCTTCGTAGCATTACGATTCACCACCGTTCTTTTTAAGCCTCAGAGAAATTTAACTTGGCCAACATGTATTTTAGCACAGCCATAACAACGATGCTCGAAAAAATCCACCGAAATCCAGGATCCTATTCTGCACACACGGAAACAAACTAAAGAGATAAAGAAACTAATTTCCAAAAATTAAGAAAAGATAGATTTCATATAGAAAAACTATGAAACACGAGTAAACATAAACTAAGATACCCCAAGCAGGAAAACCACCAATTGACAGGATGAACCATCAAAAAACTAAAAGAAAACCGAAGTTGGAAGAAATCGACCAAGAAATACTACAAAAAAATTACCTATAGGTTATCATGCAAATACCCCCTAAAAGTTTACAATTTTCAATATAAAAACACAAGAAAACAAGAAGGTAGAAAATACCGGTGAAATTAATACAAACAAAGAAAAGAAACAAGGTGACTCTGGACTACCAAGCCTTGAAAACCAAATAAAAGATTTAAAGAAATTGTTGGATTATTTCCAGCTCATAAAGTTGAACACTCACAAGAATGTATTGAAAGAAAGAAAATAGAGCAAAATGAGTTCAAAAATTGAGAAGAAAAGTTTACTTTTCTCATTGTTTAATCTGCTGATAAATACAAGAGTAACATAAATAGTAATCTACAAACAACAATAACTGGTATGACTTGTAGAAGCTTCTAAGCTGTTAAGTCAACCATATCACATCCTTAGCCTATCAAATTCAGTTGTCATAGCTGATCAATTCTTAAAAGTAACAAAATTACATCTTAACTAATTAAGTTAACATATTACAAACCAAATTAACACAATTATATTAAAACCAAATGCTCCAAAAAGTTGTTGACTCTGCCAACTACTACTGATGCTACTCGATGCTTGCTGATGTTGCTCGATGCCTACTAATGCAGTTGGCTCACTTCATCTTGCTGCATTGCTGCCAAACATTCAACACTCCTTCTTGGCTACCATGCTGCAAACTCCTATGCTTCTTCTTAAAAACTCAAACCTAGCATAAGCAAGAGGTTTAGTCAAAATATTTGCAAATTGAACTTCAGAGTTACAATACTTCAGATCAACTTCTTTTGCTAACTCAACTTCTGTAACAAAATTATATTTAATCTTAAAGTGCTTGGTCTTGACATGAAACATAGGGTTTTTGGCAATAGCAACAATTGACTCATTGTCAACTCTAACTTCAATAGCTTCATTTTGCTCCTCATTTAAATCACTTAGGAGCTTCCTTAGCCAAATGGCTTGATTAACAGCTGCAGCAGCTGCAATATACTCTGCTTCTGCTATTGATTGAGCTACAGTCTGTTGCTTCTTTGAACTCCAACAAAAGACTCTTGAACCAAGAGTAAAAAAATACCCTGATGTGCTCATCATGTCATCCACTAAACCAGCCCAATCACTATCAGAATAGCTGACCAACTTCAGCTCCTCAATCTTCATAAACTTCACTCCAAAGTTTAATGTCCCTTTGACATACCTTAGTACCCTTTTTGCTACTTTAAGATGAGCAACATCGTAGTAATGCATGAATCTGGATAGCAGGCTGACTGCATACATAAGGTCTGGCCTTGTTGTTGTCAAATAGAGCAAGCAACCTACAAGGCTTCTGTACTCTTTCTCATCAACCCTTTCAAAATCACCTTTGCTTAAGAGCTTCTCACTTAATGCAACTGGTGTGCTCATTGGCTTGAACTTGTCCATACAAAACTTGGACAAAATATTAGAAGCAAATACTTGTTGTCCTATGAAGATTGCATCTTATGTTTGAGTGACCTCTATGCCAAGAAAGTAGCTCATCTTGCCTAAGTCAAACATTTCAAATAGATCTTGCATCTGCTTCTTAAACTCATTGATCAGCTCATCTTTGCTTCCAGTTACTAGCAAATTATCCATATAAAGTGAGACAATTAGCAAGGTCTCAATGTTAGCCTTCTAGACATAAATAGTAGGCCAACATAAATTTTTTGAAAATTTTATGACACATACTCAGTGCCATTATCTGATCTAATGGCTTTCATCTTGCAATCTGATTTGTTCTCTACCAATACCTTCAATTTGCCAAAGACCTCAGCCACTTTTGATTTCTTCTTCAAAAAACTCACCCAGCAAAATCTTGAAAAATATCAATGAATAATGCAAAATACCTGCTCCTACTTAGTGAAGAAGTCTTCATAGGTCCACATATGTCAGTATGAACTAGCTGAAGCTTCCCTTGTTCTCTTTAAGCCTTGTTCATTGGGAAAGGCAATCTGGTTTCCTTGCCAAGCTGACAGACCTTACAAACATCCTTCTTGACTTCCACATGGGACATATCTTCAACAAGATTCAATTTGTGCGACAAGCTAAATGACTTAGTTCACATGTCCTAACCTTTTGTGCCACATACAAGATTCATCAATTGTGCATGCATAACTTCTTGCATCTAACTTGTTTACATCCAAGACAAAGGATCTGTCAAGCATAGACACAGTGACTAGTTCTTGACCATTTTGATCCTTAATCACAAAAACATCCTTCTCAAACATTAGTGTATAGTCTTTTTCTAACAATTGACCAACACTTAAAAGATTTTGATCTAAGTCAGGTACAAATAACACATCAGAAATAACTTTCTTACCTATCAGAGTGTTGATTAGTACCCTGCCTTTGCCCTTGGCCTTAATGAATTCACCATTTCCTATTCTGACTTTGGACTTATAGCTGGTATCCAAATCTTTGAACAAGCTTTCCTCAGAAGCCATGTGGTGTGTACATCCACTATCAATCAACCAATTCTTCCTCACCTTGCTTGAACTTCCAAAACATGAAGCTGTGAAGACATGCTCCTCCTGAGCTTGGACATCTTTAGTAGCTTGAGCTTGGTTTTGCTGCTGAACAAGAGCCTTCCCTTTGTTCTTGTAGACTTTCTCCATGTAACCAAGCTGCTTGCAACTTCTACATTGTATGTTTGGCCTAAACCAGCAATACTTCTCCAAATGAGTGGACTTATTGCAGTGTGAGCATGGTGGGAACTTCTTCCTGCTTACATCCTTCTTATACTTCTCTTTCTTTTCTGACCAGTGCTTCTTGCCCTTGTAACATGAGCTGGTTCTTTCCTTTTCCTTAGTTTTGACTTGGAATGTTGAATTTAAGTATTCTTCCATCCTATTTGCTCTTCTTTGTTCTTGTGCATAAAGAGCATTTATTAGCTCAGTCAATGAGATAGTTGATAAATCCCTTGAATCCTCCAATGAGGAGTTCTTGGATTCATACTTCTCAGGGAGTGCTGTGATGACCTTTTCAACCACTCTCCTGTCACTAAACTCATCTTCCATTAGCTTGATGTTGTTGATTGTAGACATGATCTTGCCAGCATACACCTTGATCGACTTAGACTCTTTCATCTTCAGGTTCTTGAAATCTCTCCTCAAGTTTATTAGTTGTTGTTGCCTGGTCTTATCTGACCCTTGAAACTCCTCCTTCAGCTTGTCTCAAGCCTGCTTTAGAGAGTTGCAGGCCATAATCCTTGTGTCAAGTTTATCAGTTGTTGTTGTCTGGTCTTTTCTGAGACTCCATTCTGCAAGCAGGTAATGACCTTATATTTCTTGGACAGTCCTCATTGTGCTACCTAATTTGAGCTAAGGTTGGATTAGCACTCAAGGGTGGTGGCTTTGTGTCTGATTGAACCACACTTCATAAGTCATGTGCCTGCAGGTAAGTCCTCATCTTCACTGACCAGATGTTGTAATTCTCCTCAGCAAAAACAGGTGGTGGTGGAGGTGAAAAGCTCATGGTTTCAGCAACAAAATGATCACAAAAGGCTTCTATTTCTTTTCTTTCAAAACACAACAATTGCAGTTAACTTTCAACAAACAAGGCCCCTCAAAAAATCAAGCTCTCGATACCATTTGTTGGATTATTACCAGCTCACAAAGTTGAACACTCATAAGGATGCAATGAAAGAAAGAAAACAGAGCAAAATGAGTTCAAAAATTGAGAAGAAAGTCTATTTTTCTCATTGCTTAATTTGCTAATAAATACAAGAGTAACATAAATAGTAATCTACAAACAACCATAACTGGTATGACTTGTACAAGCTTCTAAGCTATTAAGTCAACCATATCACATCCTTATCCTATCAAATTCAGTTGTCATAGCTGATCTATTCTTAAAAGTAACAAAATTACATCTTAACTAATTAAGTTAACATATTACAAATCAAATTAACATAATAACATTAAAACCAAATGCTCCAAAAAGTTGTTGACTTTGCCAACTGCTACTGATGCTGCTCGATGCTTGCTGATGCTACTCGATGCTCACTGATGCAGTTGGTTCACTTCATCTTGCTGCATGGTTGCCAAACATTCAATAGAAATAAATTTTTTGACTTTCAATAATAAACTAAACGGCAAAACTGTTTGTGGAAAAAACAAAAACACAAACACCAAAACCCTCATAACAAGAATAAGAACCAACCTTTGTATCCTTGAGAGGAAACTCCAAGAAAACACCTTGAAACAGTAAGATTATTCACAAATGGTGGCATGCAAATTTCCAGCCACACCACCCGAAGAAAAAAAAAGAAAAAAACCGAGGCATAGGGAGCACAAAAAACCTGGAAAAAACCAAGAAAGCCTTTTAGTTGGACAAAAGAGAATACACAAACAATACAAGAAAGAAAGTAGACACCAATAAGAACAAAAAAATTTAACAAAAACAATTCAGGAAAGATAAGACCTGGGCAATATCTCCAAGACAATGAATCCAAGGATGAAGTTGATGTTAGCACACACAAAATCACCACTACCAACCAAAAGGTCACCTCCACCGCAGGAAAACGATCGCAATCACCAAGATGATGACAAAAGTATTCAACAATAGCGAGAACAAATTGAAGACTAGTTCCGAAAAAACAACAAAAACAGACCCGAAAGCAACAATAAAATGAAAAAGAACTAGAAATAAAGATTTCAAGAAAATTTCGAAGAGACAAAAACAAAGAGACCCTCCAAGGCACAACAAGATACACGTGATGGACATTGTATCTGTCACCAGAGCCACCCCAACAAACTCCTCAACCACTTAGTCACCGAGACGAGAATTGACAATAGCCACTGTAAAAGTAACACCCACCGCCCAATCAGCCGAAGTGTGAAGACGGACACAAAAGTAAAAAACAAGATTAAGATTCGCTAGATTCTTGGAGAGAATTGCTGCTACCAGCCGCTACTACTAGTAGACATTGTTATGTATGAAATTGGGACACTTTATTTTACACCATTTCTAATTAGGCTAATCGCTAATTATATGTCATTAGGGACCAAATTATAAAAAATGAAAGTTGTTGAAAGTATATGCTATAAATTGATAGTTTGAAGTCCCTAGTGAATAAATACGAAGTCCAAATTTGATTCAATTGAGAAAATTGAGAGATACAAAGTTTTCAGACATTCGGGCTTAGGCAAACTTAACTGTGTAGATTGCATATCATATTTAATTGATATGTCTTTATGTTTGATATGTGAAATTAATAAGTTTTTCGTAATTAGATTTATGATATGTAGCTAAAAACGATATCGGGACATCGAGAGATAAAGGAAAAGTAAAGGTCGTAGACAAATTGTCCTATTCGATTTGTACTTTCATGATTTGATTTCAATTCATAACCTATTAAACAATAATTTAAATAAGGCGTTATTAATCTCATAAATGATAAGTATATTTGTGATACGATGATTTGTTGAAATAGTGTAGTTTTATTATGTGGATTATTTCATAAATATATGAAAATGTTATTCAATGCTATACTTGATATAAGTTTATAACTAGTTTGAATAATAACCAAAATTAGAATTTCTGTAAAATTAAACTAGGCCCCTCGTTTTTCTGATTCAATATTACCAGACATAAGGTTTTTTTTTAAACCCTAGTTTCATTATTTTCCTTAATTTTCTTCCATCATTTATGTCTAAAAATATCAGAAGAAAACCTAATTATATCTCACTCATAAAACTCTTTTTTAATAATTATTTTGTTAATTTTCTTCCTCATTGTTTTAGATAACTTTGTCTTTGTTGAAAACTAGGGTTTTCTCTAAAGGTGAGTTTTGTTTTCGTTGAAATTGTTTTCAGACAAGATTTTTTCTAAAGGTGAGTTTTGTTTTCATTGAAATTAATATTTTCAGACAAAATTTTCTCTAAAGGTGAGTTTTTTTCCGTTGAAATTAAGGTTTTCAGACAAGATTTTCTCTAAAGGTGGGTTTTTGTGGCTTCCCAAATATATAATCATGTGAGTACCCCATCTTTAATCTTTATAACATTTTTGGATTTATTTTTGTTCATCACAGTTTCATTTATTATTATTTTTGTTAAAAAGAATTTGATATCTTTCTTTTATTCAGATGGAAAATGGTTGGTTTAGTGTGTTTTATGTCTTAATTTTGTGGGATATTGGGAGCATTATGATATTAACAAAATGGTGACTCCTGGTATTTTGTTCTGGGGCTAATTAATTAATTAAATTGGTTTTAATCAGGAGCTTAATCGTTGACAGGGGAGCCCTCACCTTTTTAAAATGGAAAAAATTTCATTAAGGACTCTTTAAAATTTATAAACATTTAAATTAATAAAAGAAAAATAGTATTTTGGTCCCCTAAAAATATAAAAATTTGATTTAATCCTTAAAAAATTATTAAAATATAAATATTAAAATGATAAAATTTCATTTTTACTTAAAAATATACTATTTAATTTGACCCCTAAATTTATTTTTAACTTTGCCTTTGATTTTTACCGATAATTACTCGCCTGAACTTAGATACAATGGTGACAGCTGGCAATATGTTCTGGGACTAAATAAAATAAATTTATTTTGATAACTTTGTGATCCAATGTTTTGTTGCTATAACATTTTTAATAAGATAAATATTAAAACAAATACAATAGTTTTTTTAATCATACCTATACATTAATTTTAATTTAATCACATATATTTAAATAAATATATTAATTTATATTTATAGTGGGTAAGTATAATCATTTGTGTATGTAATATTTAAAACTAAAATGAGATTATACTATATTTAACATTTTAATTGAGTTTGTGTCATCAAACAATCGAGTTTTAACTCAATCGTAAAGTTACCAAAAGTCCCTTACTTTTACGAAGCGATATATATTATTTGAATTTAATTTTATCTTTTTATATAAAATCTAAAAAATACTTGTAATATGATAGGATTCATACCCCAAAACATTATGATATTTAGCAATTCAACTTTCTATTTTAATCAAAGTCATATTTGATTATTATATTATTTTTTTAATTTGTTATATATATATATACCTACATCGTGAATGTGCCATAATTTAATATAGATAATAATGTTAATATTTTATGAAATTTTAATCAAACAAAAATTATATATAAAATTATACAAAATCGTATTATATATATTGTATATAAATAAAATTCATCTGTAATATTAAAATTTATCCGAAACTTTAACATTTATAATATTATTTAAACTATCATGGGATATATCATATTTATTTATTGTTGAACAAGTTGATATATATGTTTAAGCCACGTAAAGCAACAAAAGGAAGTTACTTATTTTAGATTTAAAACTATATACGCAACAAAGAGACGGGATTACAATATAAAAGACGTAAAAGGAATATGAGACAAATACTAAGATATTTCTATTAAGCATTAAGAGATTACCATAAAAATATAACATTAATTATTAATAACTATCAATGTGTTTTAAAAGACTCATAATTATGTTCGATTGAGTCTTAACTCGATTGGTATGAGTATTATTGTCAATGTAAAAATATGTAGGTTTGAGTATGCTAAGTGCAATATCTTCTTATTTATGGGTTGGGAAGAGGTTATAAATAATTCTAGGCATTATGTTAAAAAAAACAAGTATTATCAAAACTTATAATGAAATTGTTAGAAAAAACCACAAAAAGCTAAGGGACTTGACCTTTTGGCTTGTAATCCATCATTAATAAATTTATTATTGCCGAGAAAAAATTGATTTGAAAAAAAAAAGAATACAACTAAAGGGGTTGCAACTTGCAGGTTGGTCTGATGATTAAAGTGTTCATCGTTTCAGGTGTAATCTGAGTTCAGATCGCACTAATTGCATTGCTATTAGAGCTTTACCTTTCTCTTATAATTCACTAAAAAAATTTGAAATACTAATTTAATTTTACATTTGATATTTATAACAATTAATTAATTTAATGAGTCTATTGACAATAATTGAGGAATGATATAAGAAGATAAATACTAATCTAATTTTAATATTTTTTATTTTATAGTCTATAAAATTAAGTTATCAAAAAAATATAAAATTTATTTGCGCAAATCGATTTAATTTTATTTATTGTTAAAATAATTTTATTTAATGGTAAAATCTTGCTATTAATTCGTGTAAGTTGTAAATTTAACTTTGTAGTATAATTTAATCAATTTTAGTTTTTATATTTTTTTAATTTATACTATTAACATCATATTATGCTTAAGTTATAGATTTCGTTCTTATTCTATTATATAATAATTTTTAATTTTTATACTTTCCAAGTTTCAATAATTTAATCTTGACTCAAAACAATAGGTGTTATATTCATTTATTAATACGACGTAAATTTATTTGTGAGCATTATTTTAAAATAATTGGTTGACACAACATTACACATATGATAATATATTTATTATATAAAATTTAATAAATAATAAAATTTAATTTGATGAATTTAATAGCTACATTTTGGTGAACACTCAAATTTCCAAATTTACTATATTTTTTATCATATGGTGAATGAGTGAGGAATATACTGTTCTGAAGCAGGTATTGAAGGGTGAATTTGGATTGCAAAGATGTCATCAAAGTACCAAATACTTGATAATCGACCAATTGATAAATGGAGGGTTATAGAGTTGAAAGAAGAACTCAAGAGACGGAAGTTGACAACTCGAGGCTTAAAAAAGGACTTGGTAAAACGATTAGATGAAGCGATTCGAGCAGAAAGGGAAAACAATACTGCAAATGAGGCAGATGATGAGGTCGAGAAAGCAATACCAGGTATTGTAGAGGAAGTTGAAGATGATTGTGGTAGTGGATTGAAGTTGAAGGATGATGTTATTGATTGTGCGACTGCTTCGGGTCATGGAGTAGTCAAGACTGAAATAACACTTACCCACACTGTGCTAACGGAGGTACCAGTGATTGGACAAAATTTGCAGAGCTCGAAACTAGAAGAAAATGTTAATTCTAACTTCCAAGTAGAGAACGATGGTCCGAAGCTTGAGGTGGAGAGGGATGATCCCAAGGCTCAGCTGGGGGATGAGGATGGCATGCATGCCTCTTCCGCTTTGAACAATCAGGTATCTGAGATCAACACTATTTCTACTGATTCTGTGTCAGTTAATGAAAAGATTGAACTAAAGGATAGTGTAATTGATGATAATGTGAAACAAAGCCTAGATGTTGTACCGTTGGATGATGAACAACCACTTGAGAACAAGGAATCTGTTGATGGGAAAGATGACAAGAATGATACAACTACAGACATAAGCAGTAAAAATGACAGTGGAGAGATGGGGTACTCTGAGAGATTAAATTTAGATAGAAGTTCTGACGATGAATCCATGGAGGAAGATTTGCTTGAAACTAAGCAAATTGATCCAAAATATACTTCTGATGAAATAGGAGAAAATAGTGTGGAAAATGAGGAGGGAAGGCCTGTTGTTGTAGGGGATGGTTCATCAACAGACAGAAAGGACATCTTTGTTGTTCCTGGAGAGAAAAGAAAGCTTTATGGTAAGCTGTAGAGCAGCAAGCCATATCTCCCAACTTGTAATTTACTGATAATCCTCACCATATGAGTCGTCTTTACAGATGAAGAAGCCATTGGGAACATTGAGGGTACGAAAAGGCAGAAATGGAACTCTGATAATTTACAAGTTGTGGAGCAGCAAGCCACTAATCATACAGTGACCAACAACACTAGTGAAGATACATCCGAGGAACGACTTGGTAAGTGGAACTCATCTTCTTATCAATGGTTTCGTTAACATCTAAAATGGTTTTTTTTTTTTTTTAATCTTTGTGATTTCCTAGTTCCATCTTCACAAAAACCTCCGACCACTTCACTTAGAGTTGACAATTTTCTTCGGCCTTTTACCTTGAAAGCGGTGCAACAACTTTTAGGCAAAACTGGGATTATTACAAGCTTCTGGATGGACCACATTAAGACCCATTGTTACGTTACAGTAAGACTAAAATGTTCTGTTTCTCCAACGCCCATCACTTTCTACTTTGTCTTGGCATTTGTGAAATTACGTACCCTTTTTTTTTCATGCAGTATTCATCTGTGAAAGAAGCAAAAGAGACACGAAATGCCATCTATAACCTGCAATGGCCACCTAATGGGGGACGTCTGTTGTTGGCTGAATTTGTTGATCCTCATGAAGTTGAAAATCGGGTAGAAAGTCGACCGCCAACTACAACTGTCACTGACACCTGTGGTTTGACTGCTCATCAACAACAGGTTTCTGAACAGCAGCCTCTTTCACCACCTCCTCCAGAGGAACCGGATTCTCCTATGCTAACCCTAGATGACCTATTTCGAAAAACCAAAGCAACTCCTAAGATCTATTATTTGCCTCTTTCAGAAGAACAAGTTGCTGCAAAGCAAGTTACACCAGGGATTTAAATTGCAGTTGCGGTCGCGTTTTCGGTTGCGTTACGTTTATCGCGGTTGCAGACATAACGGATGCTATTGCGGTCACTGCGGGTATCGCGGTTGTGAATTTTATATTAACTAAAATCATTAAATAGATAAAACCATATAATTTAAATTAATTTTTTTTTTTAAATTTTATCATATCGGAACAATAGTGGGAATAGCGGACTGCTATTGCCGCAATTGGCCGTTACCCGTTAAATTGCGACCGCGATCCACCACTATTGGTGTGATTCCGCTTCACACCGCTATTTTCGATAATAGCGATTTCGGACAGTGTCGCTACCGCTATATAACGACCGTTATTCCGTTATTGAACCGCTATTTAAATCTCTGAACTACACATTACAGACACACCAACAACTGGTGATTGATCGGCCTATAATTTATCCCTGCCGGCTTTTTCGTCTGTATAAGATAATGTTAAGAATGTGCTACATAATTGCTTCTCTCTAGTTAATAATGTTGCAGTATAATGTTTGCATTACGTATCTATAATGTTTGTATTATATATCTAACAATGTCAAAGTGTTTGTATGAAGAGGTTACAAACTTCAATACGATTTTGAGAGAGATACTTATGAAACTCAAACTTGAATTATAAAATAAATATAAAAAAATATAAAGTTAATAATATTATATGGGATTAATTTATTAGGATGATCCTAAAAATTAATATTTTTAAGCAATAATAAAATTTTGCCACATCATAAAATTTTAAAGACATGAAATTATTATTACACCCTCATTCATAGAGAAATTATTTTATGTACCCTTCTTACCAGAATGTTCATGGACCCTTTTAATTATTTAATGACATTTCAGAAATTTTTTACATACCACTAACACATAATTTTGATAATTTTTTTACTTTGAACCCTGAATCTAGAATCCCAAACCATAAAACCAAAACATAGAACCAAAAGCCCCAAACAAATAAACTCAAACCCTTAAACCATGAACCCCAAACCTATAACCACAAACCCTTGAACCTTGAACCCGAACCTTAAATCCCAAACATAAAACCTTAAACCCTAAACCTTGAACCTTGAACCTCAAATCCAAAACCCGAACATGAACCCTAAACCTTAAATCCCGAATCCAAACCATGAACTTCAAAGTTCAGGATTGAAGTTCAAGGTTCGGGGTTCATGGTAAAATAATTATCAAAATTATGTGTCAATGAAATGGAAAAAATTGCAATTTTAATTAAAGTTAAATGAAGTTGGAAAAGATATAAGATATAGTTGATTGTCTAATAATAGTTTGTTATCTTTAAAATTTAATGATGTGGTACTATTTTATTGGTGCCTAAAAACTATACCTTTTAAAATGATCCTAATATAATTTATTCTCATATTATATATATTATTTAGAAAACTTGAGTTTGTAGAGTATAAAATAGAATTAATAAATTTTTAAATTATGTATGCTTTTTTATTTATTGTTTAATGTCATACACAAGTTTGATTTGGATTTTTTTGTTATGTTGGTTGCTTTGAGTTTGCATGGCGATATTTTATGTTGCTTGATGTCTTGTTGATTAGTTCGATGCATACTTTTTGTTAGTGAATTACAAATATCGATTAGCGTGACTCGAACCCAAGTTACATTTGGGGTAGTGAACACCTTTGACCATCAGGTCAATACACGTTCGTCCGATGCATACTTTTATCCATAATATTTCAAATATTTTAAATCATTTTTAAGAGTAGATACATGTCTAAATAAGTTTGAATTCGTACCCATGTGATGGCATGATGGTTAAGAGTGTTTGTCGTCCGAGGTGTGGTCTGAGTTCAAGTTGCGCTAGTCGCATTTGTTGTTGGGGCTTTGCCCTATTATTATAATTTACCAAAAAAAATGTTTGAATCTATTGAAAGTGCTGGAAAAGACCAAGACTAGTATTGAATCTGAATGAAAAATATATATTATGTTACGGTGGCAAGATGTTTTTACAGCCTATGTTCAACTAACTGCTAGCTAATAACTGATCTAACAACTACTAACAACCTTTTTTTATTCAAGTATCTTTAACCACCCCTCAAGTTGGAGGGTGATAAAGATCTTTGATCCCCAACTTCAACAACAAATACTCATGCTGATGTACACCTAGGGCTTTTGTCATTATGTCTGCTATCTGTTCACTAGTGCGTATGTACTGTGTTTTAATAAACCCTTCTTTGATTTCTCTCGAACAAAGTGACAATCAATTTTTATGTGCTTAGCTTGTTCATGAAATACTAGATTGGTTGCAATATGAAGATCTTCTTGACTATCACAAAATAATAATGCTGGTTCTAATTTGTCGATACTAACTTCTCTTAACATACCACTTAACCAAATTATCTCAGCAACTGTCAAGGCCATGCTTTGATATTCTGCTTTTGCAGATGAACAAGAGACTATGTTTTGCTTTTTGACTTCCACAAAAGGAGTAAATCACCAAGTTTGACGCATTACCCCGTAATCGACTTCCTCGTCATCAGACATGTTCCCCAATCCAAGTCACAATATGCAACAAGCTGAAGCTTGGTTGAAGCTACTAACAAGACTCCTTGTCTAGGATTCTTTTTAATGTATCTGACAGTCCTAATCGTGACATCAAAGTGTGATTTTTTTTTACTTGTGCATGAATTGACTCAAGTGCTGCACTGCTTATGATATATCCGACAGCGTATTTGTTAGGTAAAGCAAACACCCATAAGTTGCTAATATTTTGACACATCCAAGTACAAGTCATCATCATTATATCCTCCCGATATGAACTCATCATATACTATTGAAGCAAGCCTCTGATTTTGCTCCAGTGGTGTACTCGCTAGTCTTGCATCCTCTAGATCCATGTCTACAAGCAATTCCAATGCATACTTTCTCTGATTTATCGCAACCCCTTCGCTTGAACGCATGACCTCAATTCCTAAAAAAAATATTTCAACTCACCCAAGTCTTTCATTTTGAAATTTTGATGAATAACCTTTTTTAATTCAGTTATCATCCCCAAGTTATTGCCCGTAATCATCAAATCATCCACATAGACTAGTAAGGCAATAATTTGACCATCATGTCATTTAGTAAACAAGGAGTAATCATACCGACTTTGCTTATAACCTTCTTGAAAAACAGCCTCGGTAAGTTTCAAGTTCCACTATCGAGAAGCTTGTTTTAACCCATAAAGAGATTTGAGTAAACGACACACCCGATTCTCCCCTGTTTACGAAACCCATCTGGAAGGTCCATGTAGACTTCTTCATATAGGCCACCCTTCAAAAACAACTTTATAAACATCCATCTGGAAGAGTGGCCAATCATGCATGGTAGCCACATTGATGATAGTTCGAACCATAACTTGCTTCGCAACGGGGAAAACGTCTCTTGAAAATCCACCCCAGCTTGTTGCTTGTACCCCTTGCCAACTACACAAGCCTTAAAACGTTCAATAGACCCATCCGAGTTGTATTGGATTTTATAGGCCCATTTGCAACCACTGGGGACCTTATCAAGGGACAACAAAACCACTTCCCACGTGCCCTTGTCCTTCAACGTTTGGATTTCCAATTGCATCGCTTCATCCCACTGAGGATCCAATCGAGCCTCTTCATAGGTTTGAGGTTTGAAAAGAACAGAAATGTTAGTAGCAAAAGCTTGAGAATGCAAAGGTAAATAGGAAATAGGATAAGGACTTATACCTGTCTCAAGTGGCACAAGTGAAGCGGAAGATTGGTGGGAACATACATAATCACGAAGCTAGGTTGTTTGTTTAGTGGCTTGAGAGGTTCGACGAACAGGGAAAACATCACAAGTAACAGAAATAACATCGTGAGAGGGTGGTATGGTGGATGGGATATGCGATGGATGGGGCAAGGTTGAGAGATCAAGGTCAAAGAAAACTAGTGTTATTATTAATGGGAAAGAATGAGGAAGAGTTTGCATGAAATTGAAAAGGAAAGATTTTCTCATGAAAAAATAACATCTCGATTAATAAAGAAGGTTTTAGACTCAAGGTTGAATAAAATGTACCTCTTTTGGACACCCGAATAACCTATAAAAACAACAGTAATAGTCGTAGGTGAGAATATCAGTGTAATATGGTTTAGTAGCATAGCATAAACACCCAAAAACGCGAAGGATAGACAAATCAGGGGAGTTGTTATATAGAAGTTCAAATGGACATTTCCCCTATAACAAGGAAGTAGGTAAATGATTAATCAAAAAACACGAGGTTAATACACACTCTCCCTAGAATTTGCTTGGGACATAAGACTGAAATTTCAAGGATCGAGCAACTTCAAGCAAGTGATGATGTTTACGTTCAGCTACCCCATTTTGTTGAGGGGTATGAGTACAAGAACTCTGATGAATGATGCCTAACGAATCAAAATAAGTATTACATTCAGTGCTAAAAAATTCATACCCATGATCACTGCGTATATTTTTTACATTAATGGAAAACTGAGTGTTGACCATAACTAGAAAATTGTTTAAGTGAAACAATAGCATCACTTTTTAACCGTAATAGGTACACCCAAGTCATTCGAGAATAGTGGTCTACAATGGTTAAGAAAAAATAATGCCCACTATGTGTCGAGACCCAATAGGGACACCATATATCAATATGTATAAGGTAAAAAGAAGAAGTCTCACGTGTGGAACTCAAAGGGAATGGAAACCTAGTTTGCTTTACATGAGGACATACAGTACACTGATGAATAGAACCAGTATTAAACCATGTATAAAGAATATTCATCTTATTCAACCTTGATAAAGGAATATGATCGAGTCGCTAAACTAGATAAAAGAACGATCGAGAGTTGTATGAAAAGAAGTGGCTGTTGGCGAGGTACGAGACATAAAGATGATTTAGCTAAAGAAGAATGGAGAATGTAAAGACCACTATGTTACCTACAAATGTAACACCCAAAACCTGTTACTGTTACTGGCTAGGGCCCCGAGGTCCTTTCATTCGTCGGTCTTAGATTAACTTTCAAATATTACTTCTTTTATTTATATTTTAGCAAAGCATTTCATTATACACATCATATATCACGAATGATAAGTCAATTAATTTCAAACAGGGGTAAAAAAGTCATTTTCATAATTTTTGGTGAATTTTACTAGTACTTGTTAGACATGTATCGATAATAGTCAAATCAGTAAACAATTTTAAAATAGTAGCAGACTTCTATCGATACTTATGATGGTTCTACTGATACAAGTGTACCTTCGATCGATACTTGACATGCTTCTACCGGTACTAAAAACTCCAAAAAGCTAGGAAATTTTATCCTGCAACTTTTATCGATACAAGCAGACATTCTACCGATACTTCTACGTTTAAAACTATCGATACAACAAATTTACTACTGAAAAAACACAAGTCATGACCTAACCTCTCTCCTACTCTGTACTTCTATTAATACATGCATGAGAACTACTGAAATAAGTAAGCAGATTTCCAAAAATGCATACAATTATTATAAATATTAAAATTTCAATAACAAAATGTTCCATAAGCATAGATATAGTATGGTATTCATCCAAAAATGACTCAAACAAGATTACAGCAAGCCATCCCAAATCATAATACCATAATATAATTGAGTCAAACACATTTGAAGACATTCTAGAGGTTTTTACAACAAAACATATCAAGTTCACAATCCTACTACATGCCATATAAGTCAGGTGATACGAAAGACTACCAAACGAGCTCCCAAGATAGTGTGATTCTTCTAGGGGATCCGATCTTCAACAGCAAAACAAATCTACAAAACAGAAACAATACACATGTAAGCTTACAAAGCTTAGTAAGTTCATTGTTCAGTTACTTACGAAGTAATTATTAAACGAGAAAGAGAATATGAACAATCATCTCCATTCCTTCATATTCAATACCCCTTTCGTTCTTCCAGTGAAAATAACTTATGCGATCCAGTAATGCTCTTACGAGCCAATACGCTCTAACGAGCCAATACGCTTAAACGAGCCAGTATGCTTAAATGAGCCAGTATGCTCTTCCTTCCCTGTCTTCCATCACGAACCATCATCAAGGATAGAACCAAACAAGTAAGGGTAGCATTTAACAAATAGAATATAGTTATGTGAACTTATCGGATGAATTTGTAGCAAAACAAAACTTCAGGGATTATTCGGTAATTTTTCCTTCTCTATGATCTACCGCTCGCTCATGATCTAAATCAACAAGTCATTAACTTTCCACATTAAATCACGAAATTTAATTCATTTCTTGCATTTATGTCCTTTTTGGGATATTTATAAAATTACCCTTATACTTTCTTTTTTTTTCAATTTAGTCTTTATACCTCAAACAAGCAAAATACCCATTTTCAAACTCAACCCATGCTAGCCGAATATAAAATAACACATTCTCAACTCATACATAAAATTTATTTCACAACAAATACATGTATTCTACCATTTTAACATTTTAGTCCTCAAACCCTAAAATCATCAAAAATCACTTTACAAAACCAACGCATCCAACAATCAAGCTTCCAAAACTTTCATAAACTTCCAAGAATGAGTTTATTCATCAATGGAAAAACATTTAACTTTTCACATAATCACAAATTAGTCCCTGGGTTAGCTAGATTAAGTTAATACGGACCTAGAAACATAGAAATTACTAAAAACAAACGAGAAATCACTTACTTATGGTAAGACTTAGCTTGGCCGAACTCAAGCTCTTTCTTCCCTATGGTTTCTTTCTTTTTATTTAGTTTCAAATGAAGAAGAAGATGAAAATCATGTCATTTTTCCTTATTTTCATTTAGTTTATAAATTTACTAATTTACCCTTGCTTAATAATAACCTAATTTTCATTTCATCATGCCCTTTACCGTCCACCCTTCCTAAAAGTGGTCTAATTACCCTTTTAGACCTTAAGCTTACTTCTCAATTTAGCAATTAATGCTTTTAATCAATAGATTTCAACTTTTATACCTTTTTCGATTTATTTTTCACTTAATTAACTATCTATCCGCTATAATTTCTTAGCCAAAGTTTAATATGACATTATTGACATTATAAATATTAAAATAAATAAATTTTAACCCAACTCGTTGGAGTTGTGATCTCGAAATCATTATTTCTGACACCACTAAAAATCGAACTGTTACAACTCTCCCCCTCTAAGGAAATTTCGTCTCCGAAATTTCTTATCGGTGAACAGATTCAGGAACTGTGCTCTCATTGAAGCCTCTGTCTCCCATGTAGCTTCTTCTAACCCGTGGTGATTCCATAAGATCTTTACCAATGATACCCTTTTGTTTCGCAACTCCTTTTACCTCGCAAGCAAGAATTCTAACTAGTTCCTCTGAATATGACAAATATGGTTGAATCTCAACCTTAATGGGTGTAATCACATGAAAAGAATTTGATCTATATCGTCTCAGCATCGAAACATGAAATACGTTATGAATCTTTTCAAGCTCCGAAGGTAATGCCAATTTATAAGCTACAGGACCAACCCTCTCGATGATCTCATATGGCCCAATAAACCGCGGACTCAACTTTCCTTTCCTACCAAAACGTAACACCTTCTTCTAAGGTGAAACTCTAAAAAAACTCGATCTCTGACAACAAATTCTATATCTTTCCTTTTGAGATCTGCATAATATTTTTGTCAGTCAGATGTGGTCTTCAAGCAGTCTCGAACTATCTAAACCTTGTCCTTTTTCTCCTGAATCAAATCAGTCCCAACCAACTTAGATTCGCTCAGTTCTGACAAATACAGTGGTGTTCTGCATTTCCTACCATATAGAGCTTCGAACGGTGCCATCTTTATACTTGACTAGTAACTATTATTATAAGCGAACTCTACCAGAGGTAAATATCTCTCCCAACTACCCTCAAACTCAAGTATACAATATCGTAACATGCCCTCCAAGATTTGTATTACTCGCTCAAACTTACCCTATGTCTTTGGGTGGTATGTAGTGCTAAAATTCAATCTGGTACCCAAAGCTTTGTGTAGCTTACCCTAAAATCTCGAGGTAAAACGTGGAACTCGATCAGAGATGATAGACACTAGTACTCCATGCAATCGCAGATACATATAACTCAACTACCCTCTCAAGTAAAAAATCCACACGGATAGAAATGAAGTGAGCTAATTTCATCAATTTGTCTACTATAACCTAGATTGAATCTTTCTTCTTTGGTGTCACTGACAAACCTGTAACAAAATCCATAGTAACTCATTCTCACTTCCACTTAGGAATGGCAATCAGTTGTAGTAATCTAGACGGTACTTGATGCTCGACTTTCACCTGCTGGCATACCAGACATTTGGTTACAAACTCGAAAATCTCACGTTTCATACTTGGCCACCAATACATTTTCTTCAAGTCAGTATACATTTTCACACTCCCTAGATGAATGAAGTACGTACTACTATAAGCTTCTGTCAGAATGTCCCATCTTAAATCCAAGTCGCTAGGAAAACATACTCTGCCTCTGAAGTACATCATATCCTCAGCATCAATCGTAAATTCTGTTGTGGAATCATCTTGAATCTGTTCTTTCTTAGCTGCGAGCTTTGAATTTTCTTTCTATAACTCTCGAATTCATTGTAGAAATACCGGTCTCATCTTGAGTTCAGCTACAATTGATCTGTCGCCTTCCAACGACAAATGTGCATTCATAGCTCTCAAAGCAAACAATGATTTCCGGCTCAAGGCATTGGCAACAATATTAGCTTTTCTCGGATGATAAACTATCACTAAATCATAATCTTTCAATAGTTCCAACCACTGACGCTACCTCAGGTTCAATTCTTTTTGGGTCATCAGATTCTTCAGGCTTTTATCATCTGTGAATATGTTACATCTCTCACCAAACAAATAGTGTCGCCAAATATTCAATGCAAAGATAATGGCAGCTAGCTCCAAATCATGAGTCGGATAATTTCTCTCATGCGGCTTCAACTGTCTAGAGGCATACGCTATCACTTTCCCAGCTTGCATCAGTACACATCCTAACCTATTCAATGACGCATCACTGTAAACGATAAATTCCTTTTCTGTCTCAGGTTATGTCAAAATTGAAGCTTTTGCTAACATTTTGTTTAACTGATCAAAACTCTACTACACTTTTTAGACCAGACAAATTGAGCATACTTCTGGAGTAACTTCATCATTGACAAAGCTATGATAGAAAAATCCTTAACAAATCGATGGTAATAGGCCGCCAATCCCAGGAAACTATGTACCTCAGAAACATTTTGTAGAACCTTCTAGTTGAGAATAGCAAAAACCTTACTCGGATCTACCCGAATTCCTTTCGAAGATACAATATGCCCTAGAAATCCAACTTCTCTAAGCTAAAACATGCACTTAATAAATTTTGCATACAGTTGTTTCTCTTACAAAATTTGCAGTACCTTTTTCAAATGTTGGGTATGATCATCCTCCGTCTTAGAGCAGTTTAGTATATCATCGATGAATATTACCACAAATCTATCCAACTGAGGCTGAAAAACTTTGTTCATTAGATCCATAAATGTTTTCGGGGCATTAGTCAACCAAAATGACATTACCTGAAACTTATAATACCTGGATCGTGTTCTGAAAGAAGTCTTCGGCGCATTACAATCTTTTACTCACATCTGATAATAACCCGATCGGAGATCTATCTTTGAGAACACAGTTGCACCTTTCAACTGATCGAACAATTCATCGATACGTGGTAACGGGTACTTATTCTTTACGGTAACCTTATTCAACCGTCGATAATCAATGCACATCCTCATCGAACCGTCCTTTTTCTTTACAAACAACACTGGTGCTCCCCAAGGTGATACAATCGGTCAGATAAAACCTCTGCCCATTAACTCTTGCAACTGCGCTTTGAGTTCTTCCGGTCGGTGTCATTCTGTACAGTGGAATCGATATCGAAGTGGTACCTGGTATCAAACCAATACGAAATTCAACCTCTCTGATCGGCGACAAACCCGATAACTCTTCAGGAAACACATCTGTGAATTCATTAACAACCGATACCTGATTCAATTTTGTACTTGACCCTCGAGTATCAAGTATGTAAGCTAAGAATGCCTCACAACCTTTACGAACCAGTTTCTGTGCAGAAATAGCTGAAATCACTCTAGTATCATTGTTCAATTTACAAGACTCAAATGTAATTATCTCACCAGTCGGGTATTTTAAATCAATTTGTCTCTACTTACAGTTAACCATCGCATCATGTTTAGTTAACCAGTCCATACCCAAAATCACATCGAACTCATAAAAGGTAGCAGCATAAGATCAGTAGGAAATTCATAGCCCTAAACTTTCAGTGGACACTTACGACACACCAGATTTACATAACACTATGACCCAACGAGTTTGTAACTTGCATATCAAATCTAGTTGACTCAACAAATAAATTTACATTATAAGAATAAGTCGACCCTGGGTCAATCATACACATTTACATTATAAAGATAGAATATACCAGTCATAACATCAGGTGCAGTAGACTCCTCTCTAGCTCGGATGGCATAGGTTTTGGCAGGTGATCGAACCTCAGACCTGTTTGCTTTATCTTTATTATCATTACGATTTTCACCCGCATAAATGCTTTAACCCGATCGTCGCCCCTTCTGCGGTGTGATTAGAGGTTTTACACTTCGATCCTCGTTCTCCTCAAGTATTACCTGCCAGTTACGAACTTGATGATCAGTCACTCCGCATCTAAAACAGACTCTCTTCTTAACTCAACACTCACCATAGTGTAATATTCCACATTGCTTACACGTAGAGTTCGATGTATTGTGGCCATTGGCCACACTGTTCGTGGGTTGATTTTGAAATCTCGATCCCAGATGATCCAATCTGCTATTGCCATGGAAATCGAATGATGCCACTGCCTGATTTTTATTCTCTCTAAACTTTTTCGGTGGTGGCAAGAAAAAGGTTTTAGAATGAACTTTTTTATAAAACTCTATGAATCTCTTTTCTCTTTGCTGCTTATGCTTGTAAACTTCTTCCATTTTCTAAGCTCGATCTGTAAAAAGAAAAAAAATGGTCGCAACTCTGAACCACCAACCATCATCTTGATTTTATCATTTAATCCATATTCAAAATAGATACATATAGCTTCATCAGTAGGTACGCATACTTACTGAGATAAACAAATTCCCGCTCATATTCAACAACAAACTTGTTTCTCTGCTTTAGTTCTAGGAACTCTTTCTTCTTTTGATCTAGATACCGTTTGCTGATATATTTCTTTTTAAATTTAGTTTGGAAAAATTCCCAAGTAATCTCATTCTCAGTAACCATAGCCAACATCGTCGTTCACCAATTGTAAGCCACATCTTTCAGTAGTGAATCTTCAGGAGGATAGGCCATCTCATTAAAAACCCTCAAGGTATTTTTCATCCAGTATTTAGCTCTAGACGGATCATCCTCGATACTTCCCCTAAGTTCTTCTGCATCATATTTTCTAACTTTATCAGTTGGTATGCGCCGTTGCTGTTCTACTACAGGAGGAGGTGGAGGCACACCAATGGTACTGTAGGTCGTACTACAGGTTGCATAAGTGGAGGTGGAGGCTGAGGAACTGTCTGATTACCTATCATAAATTCAAAAAACCACAGGCCCATTAGGTCGAAGAACATATTTTTAGCTTTATTTTCAATCATCGGTATAACCAGTACACCACGACTTGCGCTAGAATCAGTGGCAGGAACATTACTATTTACCTTGTTGGTCTCTTCTCGTTCTAAGTTGAACATTTTACTTATCTAAAAAAATTCAAGGTTACCTCGTATCTATCATAATCACACTATCACAGGTTTATATGGCATGTAGTCTCTAAACTCTTTAATTCATAAATTCAGTCCAAGAATCGGCTAAATAGTAAGCTCTAATACCACTAAATGTAACACTCAAAACCCGTACCATAGTCGATAAGGGCTCGGAGGTCCTTTCGTTCGTTGGTCTCAAATTAACTTTCAAATATTACTTCCTTTATTTATATGTTAGCAAAGCATTTCATTATACACGTCATATATCATGAATGAGAAGTAAATTCATTTCAAACAGGGGTAAAAAGGTTATTTTCATAATTTTGGGAGACTTTTACCGGTATCTATTTGATAAGTATCGGTAGTTGTCAAATCAATAAATAATTTAAAACAGTAGCAGACTTTTACCGATACTTGTGATGGTTCTATCGATACAAGTGTACCTTCTACCGATACCTGACATGCTTCTATCGATACTAAAAACTTCGAAGAGCTAGGAAATTTTACCCTACAACTTCTACCGATACAAACAGACATTCTACCGATACTTCTACGTTTAGAACTATCGATACATCAAATTTAATATCGAAACAAAACATGTCAAAACCTAACCTCTCTCCTACTCTGTACTTCTATCGATACATGCATGAGAACTATCGAAACAAGTAAGCAGAATTCCAAAAATGCATACATTTATTCTAAGTATTGACATTACTATAACAAAACATTCCATAAGTATATATATAGTATAGTATTCATCAAAAAATGACTCAAACAAGAGGACAACAAGCCATCCCAAGTCATCATACCATAATACAATCAAGTCAAACACATTTGAAGACATTCGAGAGGTTTTTACAACAAAACATATCAAGTTCACAATCCTACTATATGCCATATAAGCCAAGAGATACGAAAGACTACCAAATGAGCTCCTAAGATAGTGTAATTCTTCTCGAGGATCTGATCTTCAACAGTAAAACAAATCTACAAAAGAGAAACAATACACATGTATGTAAGTTTATAAAGCTTAGTAAGTTCATTGTTTAGTTACTTACTAAGTAACTATTAAACGAGAAAGAGAATATGAACAATCATCTTCATTCCTTCATTCTTCATATTCAATACCCCTTTCAATCTTCTAGAGAAAATAACTCATGCGATCTAGTAATGCTCTTACGAGCCAGTATGCTCAAACGAGCTAGTATGCTCGAACGAGCCAGTATGCCAAAACGAGCTAGTATGCTCTAACGAGCCAGTATGCTCAAACGAGCGAGCATGCTATTCCTTCCCTATCTTCCATCACGAACCATTATCAAGGATAGAACCAAACAAGTAAGGTTAGCATTTAACAAATAGAACATATTTATTTTAACTTACCAAATGAATTTGTAGCAAAATGGAACTTTAGGGATTATTTTGTAATTTTACCTTTTCCACGATCTACTGCTCGCTCATGATCTAAATCAACAATTCATTAATTTTCCACATTAAGTCATGAACTTTAAATCCTTTCCTGCATTTATGTCCTTTCTAGGAAATTTACAAAATTACCCTTATACTTTCTTTTTTATTCAATTTAGTCCTTATAACTCAAACAAGTAAAATAACATACAATTTATAGAATACATGTATAGAATAACACATTCTCAACTCATTCATACAATTTATTTCACAAAAAATACATGTATTCTACCATTTTAACATTTTAGTCCTCAAATTATCCAAAATCACTTTACAAAACCAATCTATCTAACAATCAATTTTCCAAAACTTTCATAAACTTTCAAGAATGAGTTTATTCATCAATGGAAAAACATTTAACTTTTCACAGAATCACAAATTAGTCCCTGGGTTAGCTAGATTAAGTTAATACGAACCCAGAAACATAAAAATTACTAAAAACGGATGAAAAATCACTTACTTATGGTAAAACTTAGCTTGGCCGAACTCAAGATCTTTCTTCCCTAGGGTTTCTTTCTTTTTATTTAGTTTCAAATGAAGAAGATGATGAAAATCATGTCATTTTTCCTTATTTTCATTTAGTCTATAAATTTACTATTTTACCCTTGCTTAATAATAACCTAATTTTCATTTCATCATGCCCTTTACTGTCCACCCTTCCCCAAAGTGGCCTAATTACCCTTTTAAACCTTAAGCTTACTTCTCAATTTAGCATTTAATGCTTCTAATCTATAGATTTCAACTTTTATAGCTTTTTCGATTTAATCCTTTTCACTTAATTAACTATCTATCCACTATAATTTCTTAACCAAAGTTTAATATGACATTATTGACATTATAAATATTAAAATAAATAAATTTTGATCCGACTCGTCGAAGTTGTGATCCCGAAATCACTATTTTTGACATCACTAAAAAAATCGAGCTGTTACAACTCTCCCTCTTTAGGGAAATTTTGTCCCGAAATTTCTTACCAGTGAACAGATTAGGGTACTGTGCTCTCATTGAAGTCTCTATCTCTCATGTAGCTTCTTCTAACCCGTGGCGATTCCATTAGATCTTTATCAACGATACCCTTCTGTTTCACAACTCCTTACCTCGCAAGCAAGAATTCTAACCGCTTCCTCTAAATATGATAAATCTGGCTGAATCTCAACCTTAGTGGGTGCAATCACATGAAAAAGATCTGATCTGTATTGTCTCAACATCAAAACATTAAATACGTTTTGAATCTTTTCAAGCTCCGAAGGTAATGCCAGTTTATAAGCTACAGGACCAACCCTCTCGATGATCTCATATGGCCTAATAAACCGCGGACTCAACTTTCCTTTCCTGCCAAAATGTAACACCTTCTTCAAAGGTGAAACTCTTAAAAAAATTTGATCTCTGACAGCAAATTCTATATCCTTCCTTTTGAGATTTGCATAAGATTTCTGTCAGTCAGATGCGGTCTTTAAGTAGTCTCGAACTATCCGAACCTTGTCCTTTTTCTCCTAAATCAAATCAGTCCCAACCAACTTAAATTCACTCAGTTCTGACCAATACAGTTGTGATCTGCATTTCCTACCATATAGAGCTTCGAACGGTGCCATCTCTATACTTGACTAGCAACTATTATTATAAGCAAGCTCTACCAGTAGTAAATATCTCTCCCAACTACCCTCAAACTCAAGTATACAATATTTTTGACATGTCCTCCAAGATATGTATTACTTGCTCAGACTGACCATCTGTCTGTGGGTGGTATGTAGTGCTAAAATTCAATCTGGTACCCAAAGCTTTGTGTAGCTTACCCCAAAATCTCGAGGTAAAACGTGGATATCGATCAGAGATGATAGACACTGGTGCTCCATGCAATCGTACAATCTCAGATACATATAACCCAACTACCCTCTAAAGTGAAAAATCCACACTGATAGAAATGAAGTGAGCTGATTTCGTCAATCTGTCTACTATAACCTAGATTGAATCTTTCTTCTTTGGTGTCACTGGCAAACTTGTAACAAAATCCATAGTAACTCATTCCCACTTCCACTTAAGAATGGCAATCGGTTGTAGTAATCTAGACGGCACTTGATGCTCGATTTTCACCTGCTGCCATACCAGACATTTGGTTATAAACTTTAAAACCTCACGTTTCATAGTTGGCCACCAATACATTTTCTTCAAGTCATTATACATTTTCACACTCCCTAGATGAATGAAGTACGTACTACTATAAGCTTTTGTCAGAATGTCCCGTCTCAAATTCGAGTCGCTAAGAAAATATACTCTGCCTCTGAAGCACATCATATCCTCAGCATCAATCGTAAATTCTGTAGTGGAATCATCCTGAATCTGTTCTTTCTTAGCTGCGATCTTCGAATTGTCTTTCTGTAACTCTTGAATCCATTGTAGAAATACTGATCTCGTCTTGAGTTCAGCTACAAATGATCCGTCGCCTTCCAGCAACAAATGTGCATTCATAGCTCTCAAGGAAAACAATGGTTTCCAGCTCAGGGCATCGACAAAAATATTAGCTTTTCCTTGATGATAGGCTCTCACTAAATCATAATCTTTCAATAGTTCCAACCACCGACGTTGCCTCAGGTTCAATTCTTTTTGATTCATCAGATACTTTAGGCTTTTATGATCTGTGAATATGTGACATCTCTCACTATACAAATAGTGTCGCCAAATCTTCAATGCAAAGATAATGGAAGGTAGCTCCAAATCACGAGTCGAATAATTTCTCTCATGTGGCTTCAACTGTCTGGAGGCATATGCTATCACTTTCCCAGCTTGCATCAGTACACATCCCAACTCATTCAATGACGCATCATTGTAACAAATTCCTTTTTGTCTCAGGTTATATCAAAATTAGAGCTTTTGTTAACATTTTCTTTAACTGATCAAAACTCTACTGACACTTTTCAGATTAGACAAATTGAGCATTCTTCTAGAGTACTTCATCATTGGAAAAGCTATGACAGAAAAATCTTAACAAATCGATGGTAATAACCCACAAATCCCAGGAAACTACATACCTCAAAAACATTCTGCAGAACGTTCCAGTTGACAATAGTAGAAACCTTACTCGGATCTACCCGAATTCCTTCCAAAGATACAATATGCCCCAAAAATCCAACTTCTCTATGCTAAAATTCGCACTTACTAAATTTTGCATACAACTGTTTCTCTCGCAAAATCTGCAGTACTTCTTTCAAATGTTGGGTATGATCATCCTTCGTCTTAGAGTAGATAAGTATATCATCGATGAATACTACCACAAATCTATCCAACTGAGGCTGAAAAACTCTGTTCATTAGATTCATAAATGTTGTTGGGGCATTAGTCAACCAAAACGACATTATTAGAAACTTATAATGCCCGTACCGCGTTCTAAAAGAAGTCTTCGGCACATCATAGTCTTTTACTCACATCTGATAGAAACCCGATCGAAGATCTATCTTTGAGAACCCAGTTGCACCTTTCAGCTGGTCAAACAATTCATCGATACGTGGCAATAGGTACTTATTCTTTATGGTAACCTTGTTCAACCGCCGATAATCAATGCACATCTTCATCGAATCGTCCTTTTTCTTTACAAACAACACTCGTGCTCCCCAAGGTGATACACTCGGTCAGATAAAACCTCTGTCTGTTAACTCTTGCAACTGTGTTTTAAGTTCTTTCAGTCGGTGTCATTTTGTACAGTGGAATCGATATCGAAATGGTACCTGGTATCAAACCAAAACCAAATTCAACCTCTCTGATTGGCGACAAACCCGATAACTCTTCAGGAAACACATTTGTGAATTCATTAACAACCGATACCTGATTCAATTCTGTACCTGACCCTCGAGTATCAAGTATGCAAGCTAAGAATGCCTCGCAGCCTTTACAAACCAGTTTCTGTGCAGAAATAGTTGAAATCACTCTAGTATCATTGTTCAATTTACAAGACTTAACTGTAATTATCTCACCATTCGGGTATTTTAAATCAATTCATCTCTACTTATAGTTAACTATCGCATCATGTTCAGTTAACTAGTCCATACCCAAAATCACATCAAACTCATAAAAGGTAGCAGCATAAGATCAATAGGAAATTCACAGCCTTGAACTTTCAATGGACATTTACGAGACATCAAATTTACTATAACACTATGACCCAATGGGTTTGTAACTTGCATACCAAATCTAGTTGTCTCGACAGGCAAATTTGTATTAGTTGATAAAGGAGTAAAGATATAAGAATAAGTCGACCCTAGGTCAATCAAAGCACACACAGTTTTATTATAAAGATAGAATATACCAGTCATAACATCAAGTGCAGTAGACTCCTCTCTGGCTAGAATGGCATAGGTTTTAGCAGGTGCTCGAACCTCAGACCTGTTTGCATTATCTTTATCATCATTACGATTTTCGCCTACATAACTGCTTTAACTCGATCGTCGCCCCTTTTGAGGTGTGATTAGAGGTTTTACACATGGATCCTCGTTCTCCTCAAGTATTACCTGCCAGTTACGAACCTGATGATCAGTCACTCCGCATCTAAAACAGACTCTCTTCTTAACTCAACACTCACCATAGTGTAATATTCCACATTGCTTACACATAGAGTTCGGTGCATTGTGGTCATTGGCCACACTGTCCGCTGGTCGGTTCTAAAATCTCGATCCCAAATGATCCGATCTGCTATTGCCATGGAAATCGAATGATGCCACTACCTGATTTTTATTCTCTCTGAACTTCTTCGGTGGCAGCAAGGAAAAGGTTTTAGATTGAGCTTTTTCTTCTGAACTCTATGAATCTCTTTTCTCTCTGCTGCTTATGTTTGTAAATTTCTTCCATTTTCTGAGCCCGATCTGTCAAAAGCACAAATGGTCATAACTCTGAACCACCAACCATCATCTTGATTTCATCATTTAACCCGTCTTCAAAATAGATACACATAGCTTCATCAGCTGGTATGATCTCCTGAGCATACTTACTGAGATATACAAACTCCCACTCATATTCAGCAACAGACTTATTTCCCTGCTTTAGTTCTAAGAACTCTTTCTTCTTTCGATCCAGATATCATTTGTTGATATATTTCTTTTTAAATTTAGTTTGGAAAAATTTCCAAGTAATCTCATTCTCAATAACCACAACCAACATCATCGTTCACCAATTGTAAGCCTCATCTTTCAATAGTGACGCAGGACATCTCAAATAATCATTAAGAGGACAGGTCATCTCATTAAAAACCCTCAAGGTATTTTTTAACTAGTATTCAACTCTAGACAGATCATTCTCGATACTTCCCTTGAATTCTTCTGCACCATATTTTCTGACTTTATTAGTTGGTATGCGACGTCGCTGTTCTACTATAGGAGGAGGTGGGGGCATAATCGATGGTACTGTAGGTCATACTACAAGTTGCACAGGTGGAGGTGGAGGCTGAAGAACTGTCTGATTACCTCTCATAAATTCAGAAAATCACTGGCCCATCAGGTCGAAAAACATATTTTTAGCTTCATTTTCAATCATCGGTATAATCGATACACCACGACTTGCGCCAGAATTAATGGCAGGAACATTACTATTTATCTTGTTTGTCTCTCCTCGTTCCAAGTCGGACATTTTACTTATCTGTAAAAATTCAAGGTTAGCTCGAATCTATCATAATCACACTATCAGAGGTTTATATGGCATGTAGTCTCTGAACTCTTTAATTCATACATTCAGTCCAAGAATCGGCTAAACAGTAAGCTCTGATACCACTAAATGTAACACCCAAAACCCATTACCATAGCCGACTAGGGCCCCGGGGTCCTTGCATTTGTCGGTCTCAGATTAACTTTCAAATATTACTTCCTTTATTCATATTTTAGCAAAGCATTTCATTATACACGTCATACATCACGAATGAGAAGTCAATTCATTTCAAACAGGGGTAAAAAGGTTATTTTGTAATTTTAGGAGACTTTTAGCGATACCTGTTGGACATGTATCGGTAGTTGTCAAATTAGTAAACAATTTTAAAATAGTATCAAACTTTTATCGATACTTGTGATGGTTCTACCAATACAAGTGTACCATCTACCGATACCTGACATGCTTCTACTGATACTAAAGACTTCAAAAAGCTAGGAAATTTTACCCTGCAACTTCTACCGATACAAGCAGACATTATACCGATACTTCTACGTTTAGAACTACCGATACTTCAAATTTAATATCGAAATAACACAAGTCAGAATCTAACCTCTTTCTTACTTTGTACTTCTATCGATAAATGCATGAAAACTACTGAAACAAGTAAGCAGATTTCCAAAAATGCATACAATTATTCTAAGTATTGAAATTACTATAACAAAACGTTCCATAAGCATATATATAGTATGGTACTCATAAAAAATGACTCAAACAAGATTACAACAAGCCATCCCAAGTCATCATACCATAATATAATCGAGCCAAACACATATGAAGACATTCTAGAGGTTTTTACAACAAAACATATCAAGTTCACAATCCTACTACATGTCATATAAGACAAGTGATACGAAAGACTACCTAATGAGCTCCTAAGATAGTGTGATTCTTCTCGGGGATCTGATCTTCAACAGCAAAACAAATCTACAAAACAGAAACAATACACATGTAAGCTTACAAAGCTTAGTAAGTTCATTGTTCAATCACTTACGAAGTAACTATTAAACGAGAAAGAGAATATGAACAATCATCTTCATTCCTTCATTCTTCATATTCAATACCCCTTTTGATCTTCTAAAGAAAATAACTCATGCGATCCGGTAATGCTCTTTCGAGTCAGTATGCTCAAACGAGCCAGTATGCTCTAACGAGCTAGTATGCTTAAATTAGCCAATATGCTCTAACGAGCTAGTATGCTCTAACGAGCCAGTATGCTTAAATGAGCGAGTATGAAATTCCTTCCCCGTCTTCCATCACGAACCATCATCAAGGATAGAGCCAAACAAGTAAGGTTAGCTTTTAACAAATATAATATAGTTATGTGAACTTACCAGATGAATTTGTAGCAAAATGGAACTTCGAGGATTATTCTACGATTTTCCCTTTTCCACGATCTGCCGCTCGCTCGTGTTCTAAATCAACAAGTCATTAATTATCCATATTAAATCATGAAATTTAAATCATTTCTTGCCTTTATGTCCATTTTAGGAAATTTACACAATTACCCATTTCTACACTCATGCCATGCTAGCCGAATATAAAATAACACATTCTTAACTCATACATACAATTTATTTCACAACAAATACATGTATTCTACCATTTTAACAATTTAGTCCTCAAACCTTAAAATCATCAAAAATCACTTTACAAAGCCAACCCATCCAACCACCAAGCTTCCAAAACTTTCATAAAATTTCAAGAATGAGGTTATTCATCAATGGAAAAACATTAAACTTTTCACAGAATCACAAATTAGTCCCCGGGTTAGCTAGATTAAGCTAATACGAACCTAGAAACATAGAAATTACTAAAAACGGACGAGAAATCAATTACATATGGTTGGATTTAGCTTGGCCAAACTCAAGCTCTTTCTTCCCTAGGGTTTGTTTCTTTTTCTTTAGTTTCAAATGAAGAATAAGATGAAAATCATGTCATTTTTCCTTATTTTCATTTAGTTTATAAATTTACTATTTTACCCTTACTTAATAATAACCTAATTTGCATTTCATCATGCCCTTTATCGTTCACCCTTCCCAAGAGTGGTCTAATTACCCTTTTAGACCTTAATCTTACTTCTCAATTTAGCATTTAATGCTTTTAATTTATACAATTCAACTTTTATTCCTTTTCGATTTAATCCTTTTCACATAATTAATTATCTAATCGCTAGAATTTCTTAACCAAAGTTTAATATGACATTACTGACATTATAAATGTTAAAATAAATAAATTTCGACCCGACTTGTCCAAGTTGTGATCCCGAAATCTCTGTTTTCGACACCACTAAAAATCAGGCTGTTACAACAAATCCCCTTCATCGTGCCACTTGAAAGGACTTGGAGAAGGCAAAAGTATGGATAAAAGGTAACAAAATAATGCAAGTCTTTTGTAAGTTTTGAAACAGAAATGAGATTAAATTGAAAATCAACTACATATAGCACGTTTGTAAGAGTTGCATAAGGATAAAAAGTACACGATCCTGTATGTGTTATTAGTGTGGAGGAGCCATTCGGTAAATGAGCACACGGTGAATTGGTAGCACATGAAACAGGAAATTCAAAGTGCTGAAAGTTAGAAAGCATGTGATTAGTAGCATCAGTATCTAAAATCCATTCACAAGATGCAGTCATACCTATGAAATTTACCCTAGTTGCCATAATTGCAATCGCCTCAATCAAAGGTTCTTTATTCAACAAGCCTAATATTTGCTGATATTGTTCTTGTGTGAACCCAAGAGCTTGAATCGCACTAGGAGAACTTCGAATGTTGTTTTTGGGCACACCGCTATCAATCACTGTCCCCTCATTTGCTACTACAATGTTAGCACCAGTCCCAAGCATAAAACGCTTCTTACTAAACTTGAAATCGGGTGGTTTTCCAATTAGCATATAACAACTTTTTCACTTATGGCCCTTAACTTTACAATGATCACATACACCATTTAAACACTTTTTTTGGTGAGTGACATTTGTTGAATATAAAGAGGTAAAGTCAATAGCAACTGGACCAAATACGTTTTGCCTCTTTGACTCTTCTAACACAGGCATGGAATATGCTAGATTGACTATACGCAAAGGGTTCATCAATAAAATTTGACCCGAACAGCACCATAGGTTTCATTTAAACCCATCAATAATTGAAATAAACACTGTTGCATAATGTGATCTACAACTTGTTTATCTTGCACATAACAACAAGAAGAAACAGGAACTAGAGAATCATACTCATCCCACAACAACCTGAGCTTGGTAAAATAGGTTGAAATCATAATTATTGCATTTGAAGCGAAAACTGTACCTGCAGATAGCTCTTTACTAACCGTGTTCAATATCTAAGATAACACGATAGCGTTGCATCGCTACCACTGTGAGTACATATATTTAGAACAAGTACCATCAAGGAAACCCAATTTATTCTTGGCAATCAACGAAATTCGCATCGTACGACTCTAAATGTTATAGTTTTCAACTCCCATGAGCTGATGAGAAACCAGTAAAGTGCCAAGTGTATCAGATAGATGTAGATAGAGAGGATGACTGTAATTAATAGGACCTTCAAAGAGATTCACCATCACAACAAAGACTGAAAATAGAGACAAAAAAAGCTACAAAAATAGATAAAACACAAGAAACAGATGCATCGCTAGAATTAGACGATCATTGTTGGCTCTGATGCCATGTTGAAAGTGCTGGAAATGACCAAGATTAGTATTGAATCTGAATGAAAAAAATATTTCCATACCTTTAAGTTACAGTGGCAATATGTTTTTATAGCTTATGTTCAACTAACTACTAACTAATAACTGATCTAACAACTACTAACAACCTTCTGTTATTCAAGTATTTTTAGCAGAATTTATATTCTCCTAATTGTTACAATAATAATGATAACAAATGAGCTAAGATTCAATCAATCATTAAGTGTTGAATTCAATTGCAGCTATTTTACATTTTTTATTAATAAAAAAAATTCTTCTTCAATTGGATCCGTATATATAAAAAAAAAATTTCATATACCACTAAGTCACTAACATCCTTTTTTATTAAATCATATAAAAATTATGGATGCGACACTTTATTAAATAAAAAAACTTAAATTATTTCCGATGAAAAAAATACATGTTTTTATCATTGTAATAATGTTAGAAATAGATTTGATTATTTTAAAAAGCATAATTTAAATTTATGTGAAAATAATTTAAATTTATTTATATTTAATTTAATAAAATATTGTAACAATAATTTTTATATGACATAACAAAAAATAGTGACATATAAACAATAGTTTTAACTGCATATATAGAGTTGCACCAAGTCTAAGCTCACGTATAATATTATACATCGAATAAAAATTCATGTATAATTTTGAAAAATTTCCCTTTTAATTTTAGAATAAATAAATTCTGAAAATTATAATCATTGATTTATAGTTGTCTTTGTAAATGCATAGTATTAAATTTGTCTTGTAAAAACTCAATAACAATAAACAATTGTGATGTGTGAGTCTTTTTTTTTTTTTTTTTTGTGAATAAACAACTTATGTTACTAAGTTACATGAATAGTCTGTGGAATACAAAAATTCGTTTCTTTGTTAGCTCTAATGAAAGCTACAACTTCTTCAGGAGGGATCTCAACCAAGTTTAGGTCTTCCTTTCTTCCAAAAGTCAATTTGGCTATGAAATCAACACTTTGGTTCTCCTCTCTAGGAATGTATCATATACGCTAGCTATTCTTTTGAGTCGAAATATGGTATATCCTTCTAAAAAGAGCAGACTGTGGTGTCTTCGGATCACCTCCTTGGATAGCTTTGACTTCCTCCAAGCTATCTGATTGGATGTCTACCATAGAGTGACCTCTTCTTTGGATAATTTTTAGCCCCTCAAAAATGCCCCATAGTTCTGCATCAAGGATTGAACATTTACCAAGATATTTGTTGTAGCCAAGGACCAAGTCCCCATTTTCGTCCCGTAACACTCCCCCAATCGCTGCTTTCCCTAAGTTCACTTGAACAGCACCATCTGTATTATGGACCATCTACCCATCTCTAAGAAATCTCTACTAATAACTTCAATGTCTTCGCTTACGGTCTCTCTACTTGAGGAGGAGAATTGTTTGTCCTAGCATGTCGAAGTCTTAATGATCTCAATAGAACTCCATGATTTCCTTGAAATATAAAGAGATTATAGTTCTTCCAAAGTCGCCACGCCAAAAGTCCAAAGAGATAAGCCTAACTAGCTTCCCTACCTCAAATTCATGAATTAACTTGTAAATTAAGAGACAACCAATCTTGCAAGGTGTTAGTGAAAAAAGTAAATTGAATTGGTCTCGAAACTACCTGTCTCTAGACTTCCCTGGTTAAAGTGTAGTTTCGAATGATGTGTAAGATGTCCTCTAATCCATGTCCGCAAACTGGGCAAGACAGGTCAACTGCTAAGCCATGTCTAACTCTTTCCGTGTTGGTGAGAAGCCTCTTCTTAATAATTGTCCAAAAGAAGAAGACTCTCTATGGACTTGGGAGTTTTCATGCTCTTTTTCATAGATCATCTCTGAGATTCCATGACTCTTCCTTTAGTGCTTTGAAGCACTTTTGATGGAGAAGGCTCTTGTCGAAGTATGGCACCATGAGAGTCTATTAGGTCCATCTAAAGGATGAAGGGGTGCAACACCCCTAATGTGCCGGACAATCTCATCGGGTAACCAAACCTGCAAAAGACTAAAGTTCCAATTTCCTTTCTCAGTGACCAAGTCACTAAGCAGGCATTCAATATTAATATTGGCGAAAACTGGAATGTGATTAATCAGAGGATCAATGCTCAGGATCCAAGAGTTCTTCCAGCATTTAACTTTGTGCCTATTATGGACCGACCATATAAGGTTCTCGCGAAGGATGGTCCATACTTTTGAAAGCGACTTCCAAAAAAAAGAACTTTGATCCCTCGTAATACTAACAGAAAGAGGGTCATCCAACCCATATTTTGATCTAAAGACACGAGCCCATATGGCTTCTTTGTCAGAGACCACTTTAAAACCAAACTTCAGTAGGAAGGCGATGTTCTGATCCCTCAATTGTCTTAGGCCAAGTCCTTCATAGTCTTTTGGTTAGAAAAAAACATCCCAACCAACAAGAGACATCTTTTTCTTCCCCTTATAATTGCCCCAAATGAAGGACCGCGCAAGACCTTCAACTTCATCACAGACTTTCTTGGGGATCAACATATATTGCATGAAATAGTTGGGGAAAGAAAGAAGCACAGACTGTGCCAGCGTCGCCTGAACTATAGCAGAACGTTTTCGGGCATCCCATCCTTGAAGCTTTGCTCGAACCTTTTCGACCATAAAATGCATTGTACTATTGGTGACTCTGATAAAATAGAGGGACTCCAAGATAGTGCCTCGGATCTTATACCTTTTGAAATCCAAGTAGATTGTTGAGCAAGATCGTTGTAGATTCCTCCACACCTTTGGAAAAAAAATGTTTGTTTTCTTAGGGTTCACCTTATGTCCGAAGATTTCACATAATTTTTAGAGGATTTCCTTTAGCATTCTATCATGTATCACATCCGCCTTGCAAAAGATAACGATGCCATTTGTAAAAAAGAGGTGGGAGAGGGGTGGTCCCGAGCGAGACAAGCAAATGGACCTCCACTCTCCCCTAGAAAGGGCCATATTGATGGAATGGCCAAGCCATTCCATGCATAGAACAAAAAGATATGGGGAAAGAGGGCATCCTTGTCTAATTCCCCTTACAGGTTTAAATTTTGGCATAAGGTAATCAAGGATCTTAGCAGCCTGGAGATATGCATCAATAAAATCCCACCGAACTCGGTCATAGGCCTTTTGTATGTCTATTTTGATGACCATCCATTTCCTGCTATTGTTGCTTTTCATAGAGTGGATGACTTCCTGAGCAATGATGATGTTATCAGTGATGTTTTTCCCCGTAATAAAGCTAGCTTGCTCTTGTGCAATGATTTTGGGAAATACGACCTTGAACCAATTGGCTATAATCTTCATGACAAGTTTATAGGGGATAAAGCAAAGGCTAATCGGGCGGAATTAAGAGAAATCCTTAAGGTTTTGGACTTTGGGAATTAGGATGACCAAAGTGTTATTAAGCTCACCATCAGTAGGCTCTCCATTGAAGACATTCTTAACCCAATCACAGATAGTACACCAAACGATGCCCTATTGTTTTTGAAAAACCAGTGCATGAAAACTGTCACTGCTTGGAGCTTTTAGCGACGCCATGTCAAAAAGAGCAATATTAATTTCCTCATAAGTGACTGCTTTGCCTAGGAACTCAAAGTTTGAGGGCTTGAGTTTAGGAAATCTATGCGGTGAAAGGTTCCTCATAGGCCCAGGGTCTTTACCATACATTTTTTGTAGAAGTTTGTCGCTTCCACCTCTATGGCCTCTGGGTCAAAAATCCAATCCCTACAAGAATTACGAATAGCAATTATGTGATTACTCTTCCTTCTCTGCAGTGCCCGTGCGTGAAAAAATTTAGTATTGCGATCCCTAAGATGGAGCTAGTCACATCTAGCTTTCTGTTTCCAGATTAATTCTTCATGAGTTAGCACATCTTCCAACTTTTGTCACAAATCCATTTTATGGGATGCAAGTAAATTAGTTCTGGATATGTCCATTTGCTCCTGAACCACAGGCAGCTTATGAATCAAGTTCCTCTTGTGCGAATTTATATGATCATAAACAGACTTATTCCACTTTTTATGTTCATCGGTGAGGGATGTTAAAGATTCTGTCATAGAGCCTCTAAAATCCCACCGATCCTTCACAAAATTTCTGAACTCACGGTGTTCAATATAACCCGCCAGGAATCGAAAGGGTCTTCCTCTAAATAGGATAATTTTCAGATTGAGAGTTAGGAGGAGAGGTCTATGGTCAGACTTTATCTTTGGAACATGGGTGATCAAACTATTCGGGAAATTTTTAACCTAGGTCTCATTTGTAACGCACAGTCTAATCTCTCAAAAAGATTACCCCGATGTCAAGTAAAGGGAGATCCTATGAATCCCAAATTGTGCAAATCAGAGGCCTCTAAAAAATACCAAAATGAGAGCATCTTTTCCCCGGTGATAAGCCCCCAGTTTTTTCATTAGGGAACAAGAGAGCATTGAAGTCCCTAATAATCACCCATGGGTTATGACACACTGGACTAACGAGGCTCAAGTTCCGCTAGAGATCCTGGCGTTTCTTACGATTAGGGCTCCCATAAACGAAGGCTACCATGAACGGAGTTTGGGATGAATCAGACCAAATCCGGGTAAGAATAAATTGTTAATGATTATCGATTGCCTTTACTCGAACCGAGTTCTTCCAACCGATCTGGATGCCTCCAAGAAATCCAATAACCTCCACACGATGGGAAAAGTGGAATCCTAATTTGGCAATAATTTTCTCAAGTTTAGGTCCACTAACTCTTGTCTCAAGCAAACTAATGACATTAGGCTTGTGTTCCATGTTAAATTCTCGAAAAATGCAAGGAAATCTAACACTAGCTCAACCTTGACACTTCCAAGAAAAGATTGACATAGTTATTAAAAAAACCAAGAGAAAAGTGAAGAAATGCTTACTAATGATGTGCAATGCTATCATCGAGTTCTTTTTCTTTGTGAGTTTTGCTTTCCTTCTCATTTTCCAATTCAAACGAGATAATATTCACCATGTCTTCCACTAACTCCGCTAGAGGGACCCGAGAGTGCTTGGCAACTTTAAGACGACCCTTTGTCCCCATGAAGCAATATTAGATTTTATATCTCCTCGAGAAATCCCAATTTTACCACTGATTCGACGAGCTTTAATTTCGGAGCTATTAGTGCCCAAATAGTCAAAATTTCAAACTTTGGATAAATTGGGATCGTTTGGGTACTCCTTAAAAGTCACCGCGGAGTGCTTCCCGAGATCAAGAATACCTTCAGTTAATTGAACGACTGTCTCCTTTGAGTCTGCAGGAAATGGGCTGAAAAACATTGGGCTTTTATTTGAATTTATGCCCTAATTCAGATCTTTGAATCCTTTCACAAGTCCACTAGAACCCAAAGTGGGCTTGGGGTAATTTCTTGGGCCAATCGATATATGGACTTGCATGGATAAAGAGCTGTCTATTTCACTCAAATTGGAATTGAAATGGAGTTGGTGGGTGGGTCCATTGACAAGACTTCCTTGCATCAATGAAGAGGAAATGGGATTTGGCATGAAAGTTGACTTCTAAGAGGACGAAATAGCCCATGCCTTGTGCATGGACTTTGCACCCACGTGGTTTTATACCACCTTGCTTAAGCCGATATTTTGTGCATTAAATGCATGGAGCTTCTCTGCATGGTTTCCTGTCACGTCGACCCTGCCTTTTTGCACTGAAATGGAGTCTACAGGCAGCCTCGTAGGAGCAAAGAGCTACTCCTTTCCTTTCTTAGCCTTCGAATGGTCGTTAGCTCCTTGCAATGGATAGGTTTTGGCACCTGCAGTAGACTGCTCCTGCTCCCTAGGCTGCTGTGCACCTAAAACGGCATACCTCTGGAATGTTGATATGCCTTGTCGTTAACTCACTGATCGGCCGCCACTCGCTCCAACCGTCATTTGGTTTTTGTTGCACCAGCTAACCACCTGCATCCAAGGATCGTAAAGGTCCTGGTCTTTGGCATTGTTGTCTCTCCCATCTTCCTTCTCCCTCGGAGTCGGTTGTCTTTCTTCTTCCATGGTAGCACACGTCGAGTTCACCCTGCCTTCTCTAGTGATTTGATCGCATTTTTCTTTGATATGTCCACTTTCCCTCACTCGTAGCAAATGGATTGGAGTCCTTCATACACAATGGCCTGCTTCTTCCCATTAATCCCCAAGAACGGGACGAGAGGTTTAGACTTGTCCACCAACACGTTTATCCTTGCGAATTTACTCCTCCTCCCTTCGGTTGTGTTATAGTCCACTTTAATGCGTCCCGATAGCTGAGGCTAAGGCTCGCACTAATCCTTTCGTATAGTACCAGTAATAAAGGCCAGGCAATCTTATCCAAGTGATGATCTTCGAGGGAAGAGTCTCATCTGTTGAGAAGTTCCGGCTCTAAGGTTGCACCACTAAGTAATGCCCATACACCATCCAAGGGCCACCTATGAGAATTCTATTATAGTCATCTTGGCTAGCTAACTTGACAAGGAAATAGTTGTTATATAAATAAACTATTTTATACTCACTTGTTAAGCCCCAAAGGCTTTCAATCCTGTTGATAAGTGCTCTATAACCAATTTTTCTACCAAGCATACGCACTATTACTATCTGCTTGTTGTTCTCATCGATTAAGGAATGGACTCTTTCAGAGAATCTAACTTGAGGATAGGGGCCATCCAATGAGATGTGGACATCATCATCCAAGAGAGTAATTTCTTCTTCATCAACTAAGGGAAGGTGAGTCCCTCTCCCCAGCTCCAACACCTCTGCTACCCATCAGGGCCTCTTTGAATGAGGTTTTGTTTGGTTCTTGCTCCCTCATTCCTTGGTCAGCAACTTCCACCAAGTTGTCTACTTTGTTCTTAACTTTCTTGGTAGCCCGTAGTAGCTCCGTCGGGAGTGGATCGCCAACGCGTTCGTTGGAGTTGAGAGCATCCATAGAGATCTTCTACTTCTTTAGAAATTTATCAGTTTCTTTTTTTTTTTTTTTTTTGATTTGTTTTGGTATGTATAAAAAATATGGAAAAAGCGTGATGTGTGAGTCTTTAGTTTTATTATGTACATACGTCATATATAAGTTTTGTCTGAACCTTTTTTTATTTTTTGAATAATTTCTTTATAAATTCTGATCATATTTATTCTTTTCAACACAATGCTTAAAATTATTTATAACTCCTTTCAACCCATAAATAAGAGGATAATGCACTTCAACACAAACTAATCCGCATACTCCTGCATTGATAATAATATATATGCCAATCAAATTAAGACTTAATCAACTTTTTTTTTCTATTCTTCGTTTGTTGTGTTTTGTACTAATTTGATTTAATGTTGTATTTATTTTAATATGTATTTATGTTGTACTTGTGAATATGCTCTACTTAACCGTAAAACTTAAAAAAAACATATTTGAAATGTAATTCGGTTATATTTATTAAATTTAATTTGATTGAATTTCTATTTATAATTAAAAATTATAATTATTTTAATTTGAAAAAAATATTTTTGTAATATAAAAATAAAAAAACAATTTGAAAAGATATAAAAAAATATATAAAAGAATTCACCAATATATTTATATAAAAGAAAATAAAAAGAAAACTAAAACTTTACTTTTATTATTATTATTATTACTAAACTTGAAAGGCAAAGTGAAGGCCATTTTGATTACCAAGAAAATTGTTTCTGATAATCATCAACCTGCTTAATATAAAGATACAAGCCATCACGATCAACACGCCAATAACATTTTTGTTTCGCACATCTCAACGTATGTTCCGCGAACACCAGGAATCGTTTCTGCTTGTTTTCGTAGCCCATGTCGCATTCATATTCAGCGGTGGTGCCAATATTGATACCGAATTCCCAATGAAAATCGTCTCCCGAAAGTATCACTCGACTGCCCAAATCCTTAACCTGCGGCGAAAAACAGTGAACGCTGAGATTTGTATTGCCACCCAAGTTGTTGATAAGGAAAACCTCGAAACCCTTCACTGTGGGATGGCTACAAATAATAAGTAGAATAACTACAAGGTGGAACATTATTTACTCATCAATTTTCACAATGCTCTTTGAATTTGAGATATTGTGTTTATGTGTATATATATATCTGAGGGTTGAATTGCTTCCTTTGGTAACTTTCACGTTTAACTTGTGAATATGTAACGCATACGTTGCAAAGTTTCAAGTAGACCTGTTCAAAAATCTTATAGATAGCCTACTTTTTATATTCCATATATCTAAATTTAGGATGAGTTTGGATAGATGATAAGTTTACGCGTGGTTAATATAAAAACAGTAATAATGATGAGATTAGATACTGTAACATAAAATAAAAAATAAACTAATCACACCGCACCTCACTGTCCATCTAAACTCACTCTTAATTTACAAAATTCGACAACAATTGGAAAATACAAAAAAAATATCAAATATTAAATAGACATGTTCTTTCCAAATTTGGTCTTGCTTATATTAATTTTTTATTTAATAATAAATTATTTAACTTTAATTATAAAAAATTATCTTATTCTTTAATAGGAAAATAAGCGACCAAATAAATTCAGAATCGAAGTGAGTAACATACTTCAAAAGAAAAATGAAAAACCCTATGTGTTGGCTTGATGATTAAGAGTGTTTATTGTCGCAAGTGTAGCTTAAATTCGAGTCGCGTAAATCGTGTTGTTATTAAAACTTTACCCACTCTTTATAATTCTAAAAAAGAAACTAAAAAAATAGTTAAAGCCCAAGGAGTGGACAAGTGTGGCAACAAATCCAATTCTCATCTAAGTTCAGATTCGGTCTTTACTATTTCCTTGTCCAAATTAGAAGGTTCCCATAAAATCACTTCTGGTTAACCCTCAAAAAAGTCAACTTCATGCGTAAACATGGTAAAAGTTATAGGAAAAAGATATTATATATAATTTCATCAAATTTTGCACATATAGAAACCTTATCTAAAGTATAAATATTTTTTATTTACTTTTATAACACGTTTTTTTATCAATTTTTGTAACGCGGTTTTGTATTTTTATCTTTTGTTATTTCACTCCGGTGTTGTCTCTCCACCGACAGATGGAAAGTGCCATAACTAATCTATGTTTGGACAATGGTGATGATTCAACTAACAATGTTGAATATTGTTAGGTGAGAATTTTTTGACTGTCAATCTCGTCCAATTTCAAGTTATGAGGGTGACGATGGTTAATCTTTGAGATCCTTCGGTAGGAGTTTTTATATCAAATTTGAGAGAAAAACGATTTTTATTCCGCATTTATTACAAAGCGAATGTTGATAGGGTGATGAAGGATAATCTTTAGATTTTTTTTGGTAATAAAAAAGTCTTAAATTTTAAGAAAAAAAGGACCCTCCTCGAGAGCTTAATACATAATGAAGATCATTGTGCAGTAATAACTTTACTCTTCTTGGAGGATTCGCATGTACTAGCAGTTGTTGAAAATCGCCTTACACTTCTTTTGCAAGACAGTCAGCCACAGTGTTTATTTTTCATGGACTCCAAGACGACGAAGACCCACAACAAGTTCCGTAATTTTTTATTATTTTTTGGTAAAAATCTATAATCTCTCGAGCGGCTTGTTTTCGGAAGCCATGGCTAAGCAATTTGGCAATTTCTTCAGTTTTATATGGATTATGACTATAGTAAGTGGTACTATTTCGAGACTTAGTACAGTGAAATATAGAAGAAAAATTGAAGACCAGTAATAAATGAAGTTTTAAAGTATTATTTTAATTTATAGAAAGTGAAATATTTAGAGAATGATTGTTAGTATATCTTGGTACAAAAAAGATTAAAGTGTAAATTCGAAAAAGTTAAGGATAATAGAACAATTTGATAAAATTAAGGAAAATAAAAGTTAATAATGATTGTGGAGCATAAGGATGTTTTCTATTGAGTAGTATCTTGATGGAAGTCATTTCGAGGACTAATTGGAAAACTTGAAAAGTATAGGGATTTAGTTCAAATTTCCCAACAATGAAGAAATGATTTGAAAAAGCATTGATTAAGTATTATATGACTAGAATAGTATATGAGTGCAAGAAAAAGGATTTTTGTGACTAGATTGAATGAAAATGAGAGGTTAGAGAATAAATCGTAAATTTTTCATTTTTATCGAGAAAGGTCCTAAATGCAATTTATGCATGAATAATTATCAAATTATGATTGAAAACTATAAATTAAGGGAATTTTAAAGAATTAAGTACCTTGAATGGAATGAAGAATAGTGATTAGGCAAAAATGGACTAAAGTGCAATTATACCAAATAAGGGACAATTTGGCCATTATGCATTGAAATTATATTAGAAACATGAAATTGGAGATATTTTAGAAGCGGAATATTATACTATCCATAAGAATATTTTATTTGTAAAATTTTGTGTTCCACACATGTAATATTATTATTTTTTACCTTTAACTTGTTGACTTGGATTTTAAATAGATAAAAGAGAGAAAAGATGCTACTTTTGTCATCTTCTTCCCCCATGGTCTGATGCCTCATTTGGAGAGGGAAAAGCTTTTCCTTTTCCACTGTTTCTTCGTGCTAGCTCGATAGGTCAACTCGAGAATTCTAATAAGGGAGGTTGAATCGACCTTTGAGATATTGTGGTGGAAGCAATAAAAATTTGCAACAAATAACAAAAAGATTTATAATGGTTCAACCCCAAATGACTACTCCACTATCTTAGCTTTCCACAACTAAGAATTTTCCCAAATCCATTATATTTGTATAACCTTTGAGAACAAGGTTTAACCTTACAACCTCTCTTAAGATTTATACCCCAAAAACTTAAGATAGAACTCCCTTAAGGTTTCTACCCAAACCTTAAGCTTAAACTCTCTCTCAAAAGAGAAACAAACAAGCAAAAAAAGAAGCAATCCTTATAAGATTAGGATATTTTCTAATTAAGCACAAATACAAAGAAGAACACTTAAGCTAAATGAATACAATGAAAGCTCACAAGTATTTACAAGAAAAGGTATGAAAGAATTAAGCTCTAGGTTGTTTTAATTGATCTTTAGGCTTTGCACATTGCTCTTATTCTTGCTAGACCTTTAGAATATGGTATTTATATCCTCTAATTGATTACCAATTGTTGTGGTTGTTGGGAAAGTAAATGTAGCCGCTCATTAACTACACATACAGCAATGAGTATCGATACCTGTTAAAAGGGTATCGATAATTTTTGTAATAAATATAGATTTGAGTGACCATTGGAGCAGAAATATCGATACTAGATCGACACTTTCTAGGGTTTGATAAAACAGAATGCTCATTTGGTATCGTTTATCAGAGGGGTATCGATATCACATAAAATATCGATACTTAGACAATAAGTACTGATACTTTTTGTCCTGGAGCAATTTTAACTTGTTTGAAAATGGTTAAAACATATTTGAATATGTTTAACTCAATTGAAACCATTTCAACTTGATTTTATCAATTTGTTCAACTTTACTTTTATTTAAAAATACTTTAATTTGTTATATCAAAATATATTATCCAATCAAGCTTTATTTAACAATCTGCCCCTTTTTTATATAACAAAACATTTTGTAAATTTGTTTTTGAATAGATTGCTCACCCTTAATAAAAGACATTTTGAATTTAAGCGCCCCCTATATAAAAATCATTTTCAATTTAAGGCATAAAGATTTGGAGCATAAAGATTTGAAATAAGCTCAAATTTGAAATTCATTTTGCTTTGAAAAATTGGTCACTAATATAAGCAATCAATCAACTATAAAATTTATCTTTCTCTTCTTCCCCTTTTTGTTATATAAAAAATAAATAATAAAGCTTTCAAGAGGAAAAGAAAGTGGTTAGTGAAAAGATAGATATTAAATATAAAAAACTAATGAACTACCATACCAATCAACATTAAGGTGCAATCACATAGAATTTGCATTTGTTCACCTTGAAGCAATGCACATTACCTACAAACATAAAATTAAGTTTTTGGTACCCAATGTCTTTTGGGTCCATACTCATTAGTTTTCAAAATCTTAATCCCTTTATCCATTTTGAAAGAGCTTCGTTGTCTTGAGTAGCATTAAGTCCTTTAAGGACTCATACCCCCTTAACAAGTTTTCTCTTGTAAAATCTTAAGGGACCTCTATGTTTATAGAAATTAAAGCTATTTTTAACAAAGTTTTGTTTTGAAATTTATCATTTTTCAAAAACTCTGTTAGAGTGAGCTTTTTCACTTTTAAGCAACTCAAGTTGCTTTTGACGATCCTCATGAATTTTTTAAAGTAAATTATGCAAGTCTAAATTTTTCTTTTCAAAATCATTAATGATTTCTTGCATTTTGTTTACTTTCTCTTCGAGTTCATGATTGATTTTGGAAAGTAAGTCATTTTCATTTCTCAACTTTGAAACACTTTTCTTAGTTTGGATATCATGACTTTTAATTCCAAAATCAATTCATCATATGCATCTTGTAACTCATCAAAAGAATAATCATTTAAAGTAGATGAGTTAGAAGTTACCTTAGGATCATCGATAGCCATAAGGTATAAGTTGACTACTTCATCATCGGATGAGTCTTCATCACTCCAAGTAGCAACATAAGCCTTTTGTTTGCTATACGCCTTGTTTTTAAATATAGAACAATCATACTTGATGTGTCCCGGTTTCTTACACTCATAACAAATAATGGGATCTTTCTCCTTGGTTGATTCAAGCTTGAGTCATTCCTTCTTTCGAAATTCTCTTCCTTTGTTGGACCTCATAAATCTCTTGAATCTTCTAGTAAACATATCCATCTCTTTTTCTTCATCCACCTCTTCACTTGACTCACTCTCGTCAATGGTGGTGGATTTAAGAGCTTTACCAACATTCTTCTTCATAATTCTTTCTTCTTCACCCCCTCTGTTAAGCTTCATCTCATATGTAAGCAAAGAACCAATGAGCTCATTAAGAGAGAGTAAGCTGAGATCATTTGATTCTTCTATTTCCATCACCTTTGGTTCCTAAGACGTTGGGAGACTATTCAACATCTTCTTCACCATCTCCTTGTTAGGATAGATCTTCCCAAGGGCTTTGAGACCATTGATGATGTCGGTGAAGCGATCGTACATCCCCTTGATTCATTTCTCTAATTTTGCCTTAAATAACTCATAATCAAGGGTGAGAAGACTTATCTTTGACTCCTTGACTATACTTGTTCTTTCATGGGTGACCTCAAGCTTGTCTCATATTTCTTTGCCATTTTTGCACAAGGAGACTATATTGTACTCATTTGCACCAAGGGCATAAAATAAAGTGTGCATAGTTTTTGCATTTAGTTGCACCTTCTTGATATCATTAGCATCTCATTCACTCTCTTCTTTAGAACACTAACACCTTCGACTCTCTTCATTGGAATGAATGACCTATTTGTGATTAGCTTCCACACTTCAAAATTGTTAGCTTGGATAAATAGCTTCATTCTTGTTCTCTAATATGAGTAGTTTGTTCCATTGAAAATAGGAGGCCTCATGGTGGAAAACCCTTCTTCCAACATGGTGGAATTTGACCTAAAAGTGGACGTGGTAATAGCTCGATTTTCAGTGGTGTCAAAAACAGTGATTTTAGGATCACAACTCCAATGAGTCGAGTCGTTAAATTTATTATTTTAATATTTATGATGTCATTAACATCGTAATAAGAGTTGGTTATGAAATTTTATTGTCTGGATAGTTAATTAGAAGAAAAAGGCTAAATTGTAAAAGGTACAAAAGTGGAAGTGTTTAATTAGAAGGGTCAAATCGGTAAATAAACCAATAGAAATTAAGTAAGTGGGTTTACATGATATCAAGTGATTATGGTGAGGTTAATTAAAGTTAAAAAGAATTAATTAAGCTTAATGATGAAAGTCTCAAAATTTACAAAATTGTCATTTCGTATATAAGTTAAATTAATGAATTAAAAATGTGAATTTCACCAAATTTCAAACATACCTTCTTCTTCCTCACGAAAAAACACAAGAGAAGTTAGGGTTTTCTTTAGCTAATTTTGAGCTTTGATCTGGGTAAGCAAACCTTGATCATTTTTAGTGATTTTTATGTTTTTTATTCCGTATCAACTTAATCTAGCTTATGTAAGGACTAATTTCTAAATCTATCAACTATTATGAAACTTTCCATTGTTAAAAATGTTTGTTCTTGAAAGTTTTTGATATATTTGTATGCTTGATGATTGGGTTTGACATTTTTGTAAAGAGATTTTTTATGAAATTAGGGTTTAAGGACCAAAATGTGAAAGTGATGAAATTACAAGTATTATTCTAAAATTAAATGTGTGAAGGGGTTGGATAGACACCCTAGAGAATTCAGCTATGGTTGATGGTGTGAGAGAATGGTTATTTTGCATGTTTTTTTTTTAAAGGACTAGATTGAATAAAAGGAAAATATTAGAGGTAAAATGGTTATTTCCCAAAAGGACTAAATTGTGTTGAATGACTTAATTGTGTGATTTAATGTAAGAATTAGATGATTTGTGGATATAGATTACGATCGTGTCTTAGATCGTAAAAAAGGAAAATTAACGGAGTAGTCCCTAAAGTTAAACCGTATTTGGAATTTAGTCCGATAAGTTCGTAATGTTAAATTCTTATTATTAACTGCTCATAATTACTTTTCTAATGATTGTTGAACATGAGAAAGGATGATTGAAAATGTGAAAGATAGAAATGACGAGATAAGGATTCCCCGACCTTATGCCAAGGATAGAAAATGGTCCAATGCTTGAGATCCTACATGTGTTGCGGATTCTCTAAAGCATCGTGAGTCACCATTAGGTGAATAGAATCCAAGAATAGTTTACAGGCCCTACGATGACTGAGATTTATGCTTGATGTATTTTCTTGTCAGCTTAGTGTGAGAAGCATCGTAGGGAAGAGATATACCGTATCGATGGTTAGAAATAACATCGTATATTGGTAACAAGCATGACATCTAGGTCAATAAGGAGTAAATACGCATCATGACTTTTGAGTTAATAGGGAGTAAATGTGCATCATGACTTTTAAGTCAATAGGGAGTAAACGAATAACGATCTCTGAAGTCCAGTTGCATGACTCGACAGATTTATAAAGTTGCTTATCACTTAAGACTAGGTAAATTGATGAACCTTGCGTACTTATTAAGTTATGAAGTTTACCAGTGAACTTGTTATTTTGTAAACTTCATTTTGTGACTTGAAGATTCGATCATCTTGAAGACATCACACTATCCCGAGAGCTCATTCGGTAGTATTTACATCACTTGGTTATTCGGCATGTTCTAGGATGATATTAACCTTTGTTGTTGTACTAGAGATGTTGAAATGTTAATATGTTGAATGTGTATATGCATGATGTACAATTTACATGTTTAAGCTTAAGATGCTTGTAAGGACTTAGACGTTATGTATGTTGTATGATGACCTAATGCATAACTTATGTTGGATGTGTTTGAGAAGTTAAATTTGTGTCTTGGCATAATTCTTGAGATTCTGCATATTTGTTTCGATAGAACTTATGCATGTATCGATATAAGTACAAGGTAGGAGAGAGGTTGTCCTCTGACTTGAGTTGTATCGGTAGTTAAATTACAAGTATCTATAGTTTTATCGGTAGTTTGCATGCTTATATATGTAGAAGTTACAGGGTGAGAATTTTTTCTCTTTGGAGTTTTTGGTATCGATAGTTGGATGACTTGTATCGGTAGAGTTTGCACAAGTACCGATAGAAATCTACATAGTTTCTAAATTGTTCACTAACTTGATTACTACGATACTTGACCATCAGGTACCGGTTGAAGTCTCCTAAAATATTAAAAATGTCAATTTTACCTTATTAAATTGTGTTTATGTTTATGGTGACATATATACATGTGTGAAGTGATAACTTTAATAAATAAAGTTGAATAATATAGTGTTAAAGATGAAACAGTGAAAAAAGAACAGTAAAACACTAAAAATCCTAAACGGTGATAATGCTCAAATTTTGGGTGTTACATATAGTGATATCAGAGCTTTCAATTTAGCCGTTTATTGGACTATAATGACAATGTTTTATGTTTTAGAAGTACATGTCAAATGAACCTGTGATAGTGTGATATAAATGGATCTGATCTAATCATAATTTTTGTAGATAAACACGAGATGTCTGACTCAAAAAGAGAGGAAACTAATGAAGTGAACAATAATATCCCGACTAATGATTTTGGAGCTAGTCATGGGGCGTCGATATTACCGATGACAGAAAACGAAGCAAAGAATATGTTTTTTGGACTAATGGGTCAGTGGTTCTCGGCGTTCATGAGGAACAACCTGATACCTCCTCCACCTCCTGGTGCACAACCTGCCATCCGATCCATAGTACCTCCCACTATGCCTTCACCTCCTACAGTGATGGAACAAAGACGTTGTATTTCGATGGATAGGGTTAGAAAATATGATGTAGAAGAATTTCGAGGAAACATAAAAGACGATCCTTCCAAAGCTGAATACTAGTTGGAAAACATATTAAGAGTCTTGAACGAGATGGCTTGTCCTCCAGAAGACTACTTGAGGTGTGCAACTTCGTTGTTGAAGGACGAGGCCTACAATTGGTGGATGATAATTGCAGTAGTGATGCTTGAAAATGAAGTTACCTGGGAATTTTTCCATGTAAAATTTAGAAAGAAATATGTCAGCAAAAGGTACCTGGACAAGAGAAAGAAAGAGTTTTTAGAGTTGAGATAAGGGAACAAAACAATGGCAAAATATGAATGAGAATTCGTACAGCTTAGTAAGTTTGCCCGAGAAATGGTACCGACAGATGAGGCAATGTGTGTCCATTTCAAAAACTGGTTGAATGACGAAATCAGATGATGGTGGGAGGGTCCGAGTTGCGATCGTTTGTGGTGCTTGTGAATAGAGCTCAAAAGATGGAAGAAATTTACCACAACAAGAGGCAAAGAGAGAAGAAGTTCCGAGAATCAAGAAGAAAAAGCATCACCAGAACTTTTTCTATGCTGCCACCGAAGAAATTTAGAGAAAATGAAACTCGTAAAGCAATTCCTTCTGGGTTATTGAGTAAGAGTAGATCGGGACCACTAGAGTCTATATTTCAGAACCGCCCTACAGTTAGTGTAGCCAGTGTTTGAAATGTGTTGAACCCATCATGTGATCATTGCGGAAGGTACCATGCAGGTGAGTGTCGAAAGATAAAAGAGGCTTGTTATCGATGTAGGGGTACAAACCATTTCATGCGAAATTGCCCGATAACCTTGAAGGTGAAAGAAAATCAGAGTGTGAAAACCCCTATTTCATTGCCAAAAGGTAAACGCCTGGGATAGAGGAGCAGTATAGGCGAAAATTGAGGCAACAACAGGAGAATGTAACTCGGTCGGAGGTATAGGCACCTGCACAAACATATGCCATCAGAGCTAGAGAAGAGTCTACCGCACCCGATGTTGTGACTGGTATATTTTACCTTTTTAATGATATTGTGTGTGCTCTAATTGATCCCGGCTCGACTCATTCATATATATGTACTGCATTAGCAACTGATAAGAATTTGCCAGTAGAGTCGACTGAATTTTATGTGCAAGTTACAAACCCGTTGGGTCATAGTGTCATTATTAATTTGATACGTCGTAAATGTCCACTGAAAGTCCAAGGTGATTTCGGCTATATCAACACAGAAGATGGTATTGGTTATTCATCGAATTTGACATGATCTTGGGTATGGATTGATTATTCAAGCACGATGTAATAGTGAATTACAAGCAAAGATGGATTAGTTTGAAATGTTCGATAGACGAAGTAATTACAGTGGAGTCTGACAGATTGAACAGTGGAACCAAGGTGATTTCGGCTATATCAGCACAAAAGATGGTTCGTAGAGGTTGTAAAGCATTCTTGGCATACATACTTGATATACGGGGTTCGGGCACAGAGTTAAATCAGATACCGGTTGTTAAATAGTATACAGTTGTGTTTCTAGAAGAATTACCGAGATTGCTACCAGTTAGAGAGGTAAAGTTCAGTATTGATTTATTACTTAATACCACTCCGATCTCAATTCCATCATATAGAATGACACCAAATTGAAAGAGTTAAAAGCTTAGCTGCAAGAATTGTTAAATAGAGGGTTCATATGACCCAATGTATCACCCTAGGGTGTACCCGTGTTATTCGTGAAAAAGAAGGATGGATCGATGCGAATGTGTATAGATTATAGACAGCTATACAGGTGACTATTAAAACAAGTACCCGCTGCCTCGGATTGATGAGTTATTTGATCAGCTAAAGGGTGCAACTATATTCTCTAAAATAGAGCTTCGGTTAGGATACTACCATATGCAAGTGAACGATTGTGATATAATGAAAACAGCATCCAGAACTCGGTTCGATCGTTATAAGTTTTTGGTTATCCCTTTTGGTCTGATTAACGCCCCCGTAGCATTTATGGACTTGATGAATAGAATATTTCAGCCTCAGTTGGACAGGTTTGTGGTTGTGTTTATTGATGATATATTGATTTACTCTAAGACTGAATTAGAACAGTTGTATACGAAGTTTAGCAAGTGTGAGTTTTGGTTGCAGGAAGTGGATTTCCTAGGTCATGTGGTATCATCGAAGGGAATCCGAGTTTATCTAAGTAAAGTCTCATATATCCTTGATTGAAAGATACCAAAGAATGTTTCTGAGGTATGTAGTTTCTTGGGGTTAGCAGGTTATTATCGTCGATTCGTGAAGGACTTCTCCATTATAGCCTTATTGATGACGAAGCTACGAAAAAAATATTCAATTTGTTTGGTCTGATAGGTGCCAGCAAAGTTTCAATCAGTTGAAAAGGTTACTGACTGAAGCTCCGATCCTGATGCAACCAGAGTTGGGAAAGAGTTCGTCGTTTATAGTGATGCATCTTTGAGTGGATTGGGATGTGTTAAAAGAATTATCCGACTTATGATCTGGAGTTAGCTTCTATAATCTTTGCGTTAAAGATTTTGCATCACTACCTTTATGGGGAAAGATGCCATGTTTTCACTGACCATAAGAGTTTGAGGTATCTAATGACATAGAAGGAGTTAAATTTGTGACAGCGCCAATGGTTAGAGCTGTTAAAAGATTACGACCTTGTGATTGACTACCATTCGGGGAAGGCTAATGTTGTAGTTGATGCCCTGAGTCGAAAATCAATGTTTTCTTTGAGGGAAATGGATGCTCACCTGTCATTGGAATGTGACAGTTCTATCACCGTGGAGATTAGGGTGAGACAGTTATTTCTATAATGGATTCAGGAATCTTAGAGGAATTATCCAAAGCTCATAGTTAAAAGGGAGCAGATGCAAAGTGATGCCACTATAGGGTTTACAGTAGATGTCAAGGAATGTTGTATTTCAGGGGTAGAGCATGTGTTCCGAATGATTCGGATTTGAGATGAGACATTTTGACGGAAGCTCACAGCAACACTTATTCTATTCATCCGGGGAGTGTGAAATGTATAACGATCTAAAGAGAATGTATTGGTAGCCAGACATGAAACGGGAAATCTCTGAATTTGTAACTAAATGTCTGATGTTTCAGCAAGTAAAAGCTGAGCATCAAGTACCGTTTGTATTACTATAGCCTATTACCATTCTAGAGTGGAAATGGGAACGAGTTACTATGGATTTTGTCATAAGGCTTCCGGTAACCCCTAGAAAGAAAGATTTGATCTGAGTAATTATTGACAGATTGACAAAGTGGGCTCACTTCATCCTTATTCGAGAGACTACCCGCTTAAGAGGTTGGTTGAGTTATATGTGTCCGAGATTGTACGACTACACAAAGTACTAGTCTTTATTATCTCTGATAGAGATCCACGTTTTACCTCAAGGTTCTGGGGTAAGTTGCATGAAGCTTTAGAACCAGATTGAATTTCAGCATTGCATATCATCCACAAATGGATGACCAGTCTGAGCGAGTGATTCAGATTCTTGAAGATATGCTACGGTGTTGTATACTTGAGTTTGAGGGAAGTTGGGAGAAATATCTACCACAGGTAGAGTTTGCATATAATAACAGTTATCAGTATAGTATTAAAATGGCACTATTTGAGGCATTATATGGTAGAAAATGTAGAACACCAATGTATTGGTCAAAGTTGAGTGAGCCTAAGTTGATTGGAACCGACTTGATTTCATGAGACTGAGGACAAGGTGCAGGTAATTAATGATTTTTTTGAAAGCAGCGTTTTATCGACAGAAGTCATACGCAGATCTTAAGAGAAAGGAAATAGAATTTGTTGTAAGAGACCTAGTGTTTCTGAGAGTTTCACCTTGGAAAAAGGTGCTGTGATTTGGCAGAAAGGGAAAGTTAAGTCCAAGGTATATCGGGCTGTACGAGATCATTGAACGGGTTGGTCCTGTAGTATATAAGTTGATTTTTCCATCGAAACTAGATAAGATTCATAATGTATTTCACGTTTCGATGTTGAGACGGTATAGATCAGATCTTTCTCATGTGATTACACCTTGTGAGGTTGAGATACAACCAGATTTGTCGTATTCAGAAGAACCGATTAGAAAACTGGCTCGCGAAGTAAAAAAACTAAGGAACAAAAGAGTACCGCTAGTGAAAGTACTGTGGAACCGACATGGGCTTAAAGAAGCTACATGGGAAACAGAGGCTTTGACGAAATCACAATATCATACTCTATTCACTGGTAAGAAATTTCGGGACAATTTTCGTAAGGGGGAGAGTTGTAACAGCCGATTTTCAATGGTGTCAAAAATAATGATTTTGGGATCACAACTCCGACGTGTCGAGTCGTTAAATTTATTATTTTAATATTTATGACATCATTAACATTGTAATAAGAGTTGGTTATGAAATTTTATCATTTGGATAGTTAATTAGAAGAAAAGGGTTAAATTGTAAAAGGTGAAAAAGTGGAAGTGTTTAATTAGAATGGTCAAATAGGTAAATAAACCAATAGAAATTAAGTAAGTGGATTTACATAATATCAAGTGATTATGGGTGGGGTTAATTAAAGTTAAGAAGGATTAATTAAGCTTAATGATGAAAGTCTCAAAATTTACAAAATTGTCATTTAGTATATAAGTTAAATTAATGAATTAAAAATGAGAATTTCACCAAATTTCAACATACCTTCTTCTTCCTCACGATAAAACACAAGAGAAGCTAGGGTTTTCTTTAGCTAACTTTGAGCTTTGATTTGGGTAAGCAAACCTTAATCGTTTTTAGTGATTTTTATGTTTTTTAGTCCGTGTCAGCTTAATCTAGCTTATGTAAGGACTAATTTCTGAATCTGTCAAATGTTTTGAAACTTGCCATTGTTGAAAATACTTGTTCTTGAAAGTTTTTGATATATTTGTATGCTTGATGATTGGATTTGACATTTTTGTAAAGAGATTTTTTATGAAATTAGGGTTTAAGGACCAAAATGTGAAAGTGATGAAATTACAAGTATTGTTGTGAACTTAAATACGTGAAGGGGTTGGATAGACACCCTAGAGAATTCAGCTATCGTTAATGGTGTGAGAGAATGGTTATTTTGCATGTTTTGTGTTGAAAGGACTAGATTGAATAAAAGGAAAATATCAGAGGTAAAATGGTAATTTTTGCAAAAGGACTAAATTGTGTTGAATGACTTAATTGTGTGATTTAGTGTAAGAATTAGATGATTTTTGGATGTAGACTATGATTGTGTCTTAGATCGCAGAAAGGAAAATTAGCAGAGTAGTTCTTGAAGTTAAATCGTATTTGCAATTTAGTCCGGTAAGTTTGTAATGTTAAATTCTTACTATTAACTGCTCATAATTACTTTCCTAATGTTTGTTGAACATGAGAAACGATGATTGAAAATGTGGAAGATAGAAATGACGAAATACTAGGATTTCCCGACCTCATGCCAAGGATAGAAAATTTTTCGATGCTGATCCTGCATGTGTTACGGATTCTCTACAGCATTGTGAGTCACCATAAGGTGAATAGAATCCAAGAATGGATTATAGGCTCTACGATGCTGAGATTTATGCTTGATGCATTTTCTCGTCAGCTTAGTGTGAGCAGCATCGTAGGGAAGAGATATACCAATAGTCACAAACTTTTGTTAGTCTTTGTCATGTTCTTTCCTTGAATCGCTGTTGAAATGGAAAAGGTATATTAACATGGATTGTTGTGATACACACGGTTTTGTCGAAATTGGTAGTTGCGTCGACAACTTCGTAGGTAGAATGGTAGGCATAGGTGTGATTACTGGTGGTTCCTCCTCATTTATTTCGATTGCTTCTTCTTCAGATGCAACTTCTCCCTATTGTTTTGTTACATTTGTGTCGACAAGTGCTAGATTGGAGCTACTTCTTTGTTCGACAATTAGCTTTCCACTCAATAAAGTAATAGCCTTGCAATGCCCCTTCCCCTTCTGATTTGGATTTTTAGTGTCATTGGGCAAATCACCTAGAGGTCTTGTGCTCATATTAGAAGCTACTTGTCCTAATTGTACTTCCAATGCACGGATGGAAGAAGAATTTCCTTGTACGATAGCTTCTGTTCTCGTAATATGCTTACACATTAAAGCTTCAAGAGCAGCTAATGGATTTGATCTTGGTTGAGAGTATTGTTGCTGCTATTGTTGATGTTGTCCTTACATATTTGGCATTGCAGTCAGCTGTGGCTGCATACGAGCATGTGGTCTTATCTAATTATGTAACTGCATCTGATCAGGATGTGAATGTACCTGAGGATTGTGATTATAATTATGCTATTGTTGGTTGTAACTCCCTTGTCAAAAGTTCCCTTGACTAGAGGAATTTCCATATCTAGATGAGGACATAATCTGATTCCCCTAAGATTGTTAAGTCCTAGTTGAACTATTATACGAGTTACTATATGAGTTCCCTTTGATGTTATTAACATAGAATGCATTTTCAGCATGCTATGGACAGTCCTCTTTAGCTATGGTTGTCGTCGTAAATTTCACAACAAAATATCGGGACATCCATTTGCTAGGCTACTTGAATAGGAGCAACGTCACTCGCCCCCCTCAAGTTCTTAATCATGTTCACCAGTAAGGATACTTATGCACTTAGAGCTGGTATTGCATCTAGCTCAATAACTCCAGGATTTGTTTTCACTTGAGCAGATCGAGAAATCGAGTACTGATAACCATTTTGCGTAATTTCTCCAAAGTTCGTATCGCTTCATCATAAGTGCAATCCAATAAGGGACCATTTGCAGATGTGTCGACAAGATTCCTTCGTCTGCGCATTTAATCCATCGTAAAAAATTTTGATTTGTGTCACTTGTTGGATTTCCCTGCACCCGGCACACGTTGAAGCAAAGTTTTGTAATGCTACCATGTAGTATGCAGGTTCTCATCATCTAGTTGATGGTAAGCAGTAATATCATTCCGCAATCGAGCATTCATTGTGGTCGATTGAATCGCAAAAACAAATTGCGTCGTAAGCGTATTCCACGATATAATGGATCCAGCTTGTAAACTAAGAAACCATGTACGTGCCCTTCCTTGCAAAGAATAAGTAAACAACTGCATCTTCCAGGCATCATCAAGAACAACATGTTTAGTAAAAGAAGCACATATTAGCAGAAAAGGTTTGAGATGCTCCCTCACATCTTAATGAGGCAACCTAGCATATTGCCCATTTGAGTTTCACATCTAAAACATCACCGGTTTTAATTCAAAATTCCTAGCTTGTATTCGCTGGTCTAACAACCCCTGGTTCCATATCATCAAGCATAGGAACAACAAAGTCTCTAATTGTCCTGTCTTGAATTTGCTCTTCTTGTGGTAGCGGTCTATTGTTGAAATGTTATGGCTACAATAGAGGAACAGGGTTTTGTGGTGGTAACTATGGTACATCGTTATTATTTCCAGCCATATTTCTTTGCTCTTGACTCCTCTTCCGAATAGTTCTTTCAATTTTTGGATTGAAACTGACAATATTGTTAGGATTTTTCCTTTGTGAACATAAAACACCTAAAAGAATTAAGAAAAATAAAATAGATTACAAACAAATAAAAGTCAAAAAATAAAGAATAATTGCAACTACAAAAATAAACATCAAACAAACGTCATCCCCGACAACGGCGGTAAAAATTGATTGCGCTATAAACGTCACATTAATAATGTGCAAGCGAACACTGTCGACGCAAGTATAATATTTATATGTGAGTTGTCGGATATCAATCCCACCAGGGTAGTGTTCTTGTTGCTTAAATTTGTCGAAGCAAAAGTACTTAAAATAAAGAAGAATTGTCAGGAGATGTTAGTACGAGAGTCAAGACCACAAATAAAAGAGTTAAAGCTGTCAACGCAAATATTGTAGAATCTTAACACGTGCGAAAGGATTTAATAAGAAATGATATGTTAAATGTGTTAATAATTAAAGAAGTTAAGAAGTAAAACAATTATAAGGAAATGGCATTTCTGATTTGGCAAAGTTGGCAAACAGTAAATGTGACTACAACGTAACTAGTAGATAAATTGTTGCCACAATTAAGTTCTATGAGATCTCACGACTTTCGACTTCTCTGTTTAACAAAGAACCAAACACTCACATTAGCCACACCTTCTAGTGCTGACAATGCTTTGAATTTGAGAACAAGCGGCCAAAATTCCTTCTTGCCTCAAGCAACTTCTGTTGTCTTGCTTGTTGATCTAACTTTGTCACTACACCTTCCAGTGATTGTGATTGCAATCGCACTTCCGTGGTAAAAACAATTAAATCCAAAGATAAACAAATAAGAAGAATTGAGTAGAAACCAAAGTAGATCTAACATTAATAGGTACTTCCATACACAATTAAAGTCAAAAGAATTTATCAACATTCAAGAGGAATTAAAGAAGAAATTGAAGCATTCTATTCCTAGCCTACTAGAATCCTTCTGTACTTGCTCCTTTTGCATCGCACTTAGAGTACTCCTTGTCAGAAGTAGTTGCCTTCTCGTTACATCAGATCACCCTCCAGGAAAGTTAAGCTTCCATGGCAACTTACTTAAGAAAGGATCAGAAAAATATGGAATTAATTTCTTCACGAGCTTGATGATGATTTTCTCTCTCTCCGCTCTATTTGTCTTCACTGGCAAGTACAAGTATCCTCCTTTTCTCAGATCTAACTTCCTTGCAACTGTACATGTTAGTTACTCCTATTGTACACTCACGCATAACTGATTTATGCATTAGGAAGTTGCAGGTTGTCGCAACATTACTGGGTGCAAATTTATATTTTTATTCGCCGTGACAACTTGACATTTTCATGTGCTGGTGCTTCTGGATATGTTAGCAGCGTAAATTCCCTATTGCAATCTGGAAGTATTCATGCGATGACATATTTAGGCGCAGTTTTATATCGAACTTGTGGCTACAGCTCTAAACACTTTCTTGCTTTGATCTTTTAAGATGGATTCCTACACTGACATCTTTAGACGCAAAAACTGATACTAAATGCAGTGACATTAGTAGCACAAATGGGATCAAATGAAAGAAAATATGACCATACAATACTGACTTAGAAAATGCAATTATTAAGTATAAAATGTTGAAAATGTATGTTAAATATGATACAAAGGGAACAAATTATACTTTAATTAGGGAGAATTTAATGGTCATTTCTAATGCTATCAACGAACTTCCTCCTCTTTTTTCATTTTCTCTCTCTCCCCTTTATTTGTGATTGCTAGCCAGTATAGGTATCCTCCTTTTCTCAGATCTAACTTCTTTGCAGCAGTACAAGTTAGTTACTCCAGCTGTATACTCACGCAGATCTGGTTTATGCATTAGGAAGTTGCAGGTTGTCGCGACATTACCGGACGCAAATTTATATTTTTATTCACTGCGATAACTTGACATTTTCATGCACTGGAGCTTCTGGATATGTTAGTAGCTTAAAGTCCCTATTGTAATCTAGAAGTATTCATGCGGTGACATATTTAGGCATAGTTCTATATCGAACTTGTGGCTACAGCTCTGAACGCTTTCCTGCTTCGATCTTTTAAGATGGATTCCTGCGCTGACATCTTTAGACGCAAAAACTGATACTAAACGTAGCGACATTAGTAGCACTAATGGGATCAAATGAAAGAAAATAAGACCATACAATACTGACTTAGAAAATGCAATTACTAAGTATAAAATGCTGAAAATGTATGCTAAATATGATACAAAGGGAACAACTTATACTCTAATTAGGGAGAATTTAATGGTTATTTCTAATGATATCACACCCCCAAACTTGAGTTTTTACTTGCCCTCAAGTAAATAAAAACTAGCAAAGCCATATCAAAATTCTTGTCACTACAATAATCATTCTAGCAACTTAAATTCTCTAGGATCCTAATGTATAAATTACAATTATATGATAGAAAATTGCATCGACAATTTATAGGTATGAATAATCAAAACTACAACTTCACTAATGCTAGCATCATGCTTTAAATCTTAAATCCTCTTAACCAATGCAACATTTATTATTCTAAACATATATATATATATATTCTTTTTATAAATTTTTTTCTTTCTTTCTCTCTTTTTTTTATGTGACTGAGAGATGTCATTGCATTACTATACCCTTGTTCCTGGGCAGTAATGATGGGGTGCAAGCCTTTGGCTAGATAATTTTTCTAACACTTGCATTGGAGTGTTCTCCCTTGATAAGTCACAACGTACCCACATTGGAGTGTCTTTTATTAGTAGATATAATTATATAAAGAGTTGCAAATGGTAAGTTAATTTAAGATTCAAATAATGATACTACTCATTTATTACTAATGCAGTTTCAACCATTCATCCAAAAATAGAATGATACAACATTCAATCACATTCATCGAATTCACACAATAGCATCTCAAATATTTCAAGAATTAAGCATCAAATGAAAAAAATTGTAGTCACATTTTCCATAACTTTGCATACGTTCATTCAACTAAAAAGACAAATAAAATCTTAAACTTGTGGGGTGCAATTGCATTTCCATGCTATACATATTTCCCCTCTAACTTAGTGTTTGCATTGTCCCCAATACACTAACAATACTATACAAATATTAATGGAAATGCAACAACAATGCAAATGCGCTGATAAATAAAATGTAAAGACAATTAAAATGCAATGACAACTATATGAAATGCATGCAACTAAACCAAGTACTGAAAAGTAAAAACTAACTCAGTGTGTCACAGCCGAGAGGATGTGATTGCTTTGGACTTTTTCTTCTTTTTGGGATGCTCCTCTTTGCACTTCTTTTTGTCTTTACGTTTGCACTTTTTGTCCGATGGTTCAACCAGGGCGGTGGATTGCTCCTCCAGGTTCGGTTGGGTACTGACTTCATCGACAGTAACATCAAAAGGATGAATTTCGGCAAGTGGTGCCACATAAGGCACAATAACTAGAGGATTAAGATCCTCATTGCTAGATGTTACGGTCTTGGCCTGACTCATACCAAATGGCGCCAATTCTTCAGTAGATGCACCTACATGGGTAGGTGCGGTGACAAATTCCTCAGATAAAATTTTCACTACAAATTCTTCTTCTTTTCTTTTTCTCTTGCTTCTTCTCTCTTCTCTTCTTCCTCCTCTTCCTTAACACCCACAGAGGCCATGGTTGTGTGCTCCTCTTCTGCAGCAGTAGTTTTTTTCTCCACCATATTCGCCTCGAAACTATTTGAAAACTCATCCTCTAATAGGCTAGCGATATTACGAAAATAGTCCTCCACATCGTTAGAATACACTTCCTGGTCCTCATCATTAGAAATGTGGACCATGTGGAGAGAGTGGACAGACCGAGCCTTCCCTTCTGAAGAAGCCTTCTCTGTTGATGGTGTGGCCTCCTTAATGATAAGAGAAACACTGGAAATTCTGGCGAAGGCTGCTTGCTCATGTTGCGTAGTGCGCTGACAATGGCAGTATTCTATGCCCTGGTGTAAGCATAGAATAAGTTTTGGGACTGCTCATATCTTCCACAATGGTGACAAGTTTAATTTGTCGCATGCTCATTCGGTTAGCGAGTTGCTCAATTTCAGTAATCTTCTTCCAAATTTGAGGATCTGTGGGCACATAGGATTGCTTGTCTTTCTTCTTTGCCTTGTCTTTCTCTTTCTTCGATGGTGCTTCCTTTACAATAGGGGTTTCCTGCCCCCTTTTCATTCTCTCAACAGAGACATCATTTATAGGGCCTTTATTCTCCAAAAACTCCTTCCCTTCGCAAGGCATAATGCCCATCTGTCGACATAACAGCATGGTTAGAGAAAGGAATGGCAAGATACCTATTTATTTCGCGATAGACTCTATAATTTCTTGGTGAAGGATTGCCTCGACATCTATCCAGGGCCCTTTTATGGTGGAATGTATCAGGTACATTTTATCCAAGGTTACGGTAGTGCTATGAGTGGAGGGCAAGAGGCGATAGTTGATAAAGTGAAACCAGAATTTGCTCTGGACTGTGAGGAAACAACGGTGCATTGTATAATTGTTTGGATTATTTCTGGTCCAAATTGCACCGTTGACGCACAAATCATTTAACAGCAAGTCAGTGTCTTCCTCTGTTAAGTTCTCCAGAAAAGTGACATGCTCATCCTCCCCCTTGGCGATGTTGTAGAGGTTATTTATATGGTCAGTGCCCCATGGTACCAGTCCCTCGTAGACAAAGATAAACTCTTGCTCTTGATCATCTAGGTTAGCATAAAATTCTCTTACCAGGGAAGGGGAATACCCTTCCAGATGATCGCAAAACTTCTCCCATCCCAAGTGTGAAATAGTTTTTGGCCACTTGTTTCCCTAGCGCCAATAGTGGGGACAACTAGAATCCCTGCTCTGGATGGTAGTTTCGCTTCAGTATTACTTCATGGAAACAGTCTTTAGCTGTTTTGGTTAAGAAAAGGACTGGCTCTTTAGGTGTTAGCTGGTCGGCTTTACAAACCATCACCGTAGATGATGCAATGATTGGTTTTGAAGGGGTTTCGAAACATCGGGTTCTGGCCATAGCTAAATGAGAGAAGAAAGTGAAAAATTACAGAAAATCTATAAGTTGAAGAAAGGGAAAGATTACAACAACAATGGTGGATATGAGTGTGAAGAACACAATCGACACAATAGGGTATTTTATAGAGGATGAAGATGATGAGGCATGATGATTGCCATTGCAGTGAGAGGTCTGCATCCAATAAATGCAAGGGCATTGATTGTCCTTTTTTCGAATTTATCCAATAGTTAGGGATCAAGGTGAATCAATCGATGTGATTCTTTCCTAAAACGCTTCGATGAGTCAGCAATGAAATGCGTCGACAAGTTAAGTTTCTGTGTATCGACAAAAAGGAAAACTTTTATTCCTACAGAAAACTAAAGAAGAGAATTAAAAGAAAATAAAATACAGAAGTAAATAAAAAAAATATAGTGACATTCTAAGAAAATGTGACCAGGTTAATGGTCTCAATTTGTTCATTGGTGTTTGGGCTAAAGTAGTGCTTTAACCGTTGGCCATTCACTTTGAATTGGTGCCCATTGTTTAAATCTTTGATTGTCACCACATCATGTGGAAATGCTTTGACAACTTCGAAATGACCTGACCAACTGGAGCACAATTTACCTAGATGTAGTTTTAAACGTGAATTAAATAAAAGCACTAACTAAACAACACAAAAATGTCACCGTAAAATGTTGTTGTCATGCCATCTCTTAGTTTTTTCCTTGTAAATGGTAGCATTCTCATAAGTGTTGCATTGAATTTCCTTTAGTTTCAAAATGTCTAACAATCTCTTTTGCCTAACAGCATCATAATCCATGTTCCCTTGCTTAATTGCCCACATGGCCTTATGTTCAAGTTTTGCATACAAGTGATAGGATTTACCAAAAACCAGTTGATACAGCGACATCCCTAACGATATTTTGTAAGCTGTGCATAGTGCCCATAATGCATCATTTAGTCGTGAAGACCAATAACATCTAGATGGATTAACTACCTTTTCAAGAATACTTTTGATTTGCCTATTGGATACTTCAGTTTGGTCATTTGTTTGCAGATGATATGTGGTTGCCATACGATGCTTCACACCATAACATTTTAAAGCTATTGTCACTTGATTAAAATGGAAGTGAGTGCCTTGATCACTTATTAATGCTCGAGGTCTGCTGAACCGTGTAAGGATATATGTGTGAACAAAATTTCAATACTATCAGACCATCATCCTTGGGAACAGCTATTGCTTCAATCCACTTTGTAACATAGTTAACAACAAAAAGAATATATACATTTCCAAAAGAATTGGGAAATGGTCTCATGAAGTCCATACCCCAAACATCGAAAAGCTCAACTTTCATTATAGGATGTTGTAGCATCTCGTTGCGTCGAGATATTAATCCGGTACGTTGACATTTGTCACATTGTTGAGCAAAAGTGTGGGCGTCTCAAAACAATGTGGGCTAATAAAATCCTGATTGAAGGACCTTTGTAGCAGTCTTAATACCACCAAAATGACCTCTATAAGGAGCATCATGGCAATGCTTCAAGATAGAGAGCATTTCTTCGTCAGGGACACAGCAATGAATAATATTGTCAGCGCATACCTTGAACAGGTATGGCTCATTCCAATGGTACTTTGCAGCATCTCGAAGAAATCTGACCTTCCGGTGACTAGTTCCACTCAGTGGTAGCTTCCCACAAACCAAATAATTGATGACATCTGTATACCATGGAGATGCATAGACAAAGAATAACTTCTCGTCTAAAAATGTGATGACAATTTGCAACGTACTTCCATCTTCACTTCCAAATTCTAAACGAGATAGGTGGTCTGCTACCTGGTTCTCCGATCCTTTTATCTTTAATCTTAACATCAAATTCTTGTAATAACAATATCAATCTAATCAGCCTGGGTTTGGCATCTTTTTTGGCAAATAGGTATCTCAAGGCAGAATGATCAGTATAAACTATATTTTTTGCGTCGACAAGATACGAGCAGAACTTGTCAAATGCAAATACTACTACTAGCAACTCTTTCTCTGTAGTTGTATAATTTACCTGCGCTTCAGTTATAGTTTTTCTAGTATAATATATTGTATGAAATACCTTGTCATTGCATTGTCCAATTACAGCACCAACGGCATAGTCACTTGCATCACACATCACTTCGAACGGTTGGGACCAATCCGATGCTACGACAATAGGTGCCTGCACTAACTGTTGCTTAATTTTAACAAATGCTTCCAGACAAGCATCATCGAACAAAAACTTTTTTATTTTACTCCAACAAAGAGTAGAGAGGTTTTGCTATTTTGGAGAAATCTCGGATGAAACGACGATAAAATCTGGCATGGCCAAGAAAACTCCTTATTCCCTTGACGTTGGTAGGTAGGGTAGCTTTTCAATAATCTCAACCTTTGCCTTATCAACTTCAATGCCGTGACAAGAGATATGATCGCTAAGGACAATGCCTTCAATTTCCATGAAGTGACATTATTCCCAGTTTAGCACCAGCTCGGTGTCCTCGCATCGCTTCAACACTTTAGCTAATTTTTCAGCGCATTTATATCAAAATTGTGACCATAAATAGAGAAATCGTCCATAAATACATCAAATGAATCCTTGATCATATCAAAGAAGATGGCCATCATGCACATCTAGAATGTGGCTGGTGTGTTGCATAAACCAAATGGCATTCGATGGAAAGCAAAGGTTCCAAATGGGCAGGTAAAAGTTGCCTTTGCTTGATCATTCGGCGTGACTACTATCTGGTTGTAGCTAGAGTATCCATCAAGAAAACAGTAATGGGCCTTACCAGCGAGCCTATCCAGCATCTGATTAATGAATGGAAGTGGGAAGTGATCTTTCTTTGTGGCAACATTTAAATGACTGTAATTCATGCACACTCGCCAACCTGTAGCAATGCGAGTAGGGATTAGTTTATTTTTATCATTGCTTACCACTGTGATGCCACTCTTCTTTGGCACACATTGGACCGGGCTCACTCATGTACCATCCTAGATTAGGTAGATTATGCCTGCATCCAGCCATTTGATGATTTCTTTCTTCACAATTTCCTTTATTTTCTTATTTAATCTACGTTGTTGTTCAATTGACTACTTTCCCACATCTTCTAGCCTAATTTTATGCATACAGAAAGAGGGACTAATGCCTCTGATATCTACCATGCTCCAGGCGATGACTCTCTTGTGCTGCTTCAATATTCCAATTAACTTCTCTTCTTGGCTTGTGTCGAGACTTACACTGACAATTACTAGTAATGTATCATTGTCACCAATAAAAACATATTTCAGATGCGTTGGCAATGGTTTCAACTCTAGCTTCAGACGTTCTTCAATTGATGGCTTGAAAACAGGGATCATTTTATGGGTTAGATCCAAAGATTCCATTTGCCAACCATGTCTAAGCTCACAAACATTAGCCTCAACTTTGTGTTCACATTCAGGTGGGAAATTATCTTCAAATGTCACTGCATATTCTTCTGGCACTGCTGAACTATGTTCATTAAATTCCTCCGTAATTAACTCGTCTAGAACATCAATGTGATGACATTATTCCTTACTTTTGAAAGGAGTTGCTTCGAAAACACTGAAAGTAACATGTTCATCGTTATGTCACATGATCAGCTCGCCTTTGAAAACGTCTATAAGTGTGCATCCTATTGCAAGAAATGGCTATCCCAAAATAATGGGCACCTCCTTATCAGCTTCGCAATCAATTATTATGAAATCTACTGGGAACACAAACTTATTGACTTGGATGAGAACATCTTTTTTTTGCCCTTCAGGTTGCGCTAAAGATCTATCCGCAAGCTGCAATGTCACCGTAGTGGGCTTTATATGACCAATTCCTAATTTCCTGAATGTTGATAATGGCATAAGATTTATGCTCGCTCCTAGATCACATAGAGCTTTTCCTAAATAGTGGTTTCCAATGGAGCATGGAATTGTGGAACTGCCAGGATCTTTCATTTCTGTTGGTAGTTTATTTGTATGTACAGTGTTGTACCCTTCTATGAGTGCAATTGTCATGATATCGGATAACTTCTTCTTCTTTAATAAGAGCTTCTTCATAAATTTTCCATAGC